>VKKT01001336.1:107906-119503 GCA_008038995.1 Haliotis laevigata | reverse complement strand
TATTCCTTTTAAAAAGTCAATAATTAAATGAGAGAGTGAGTTAATATCTATCGTCACATCGGCAATATTTCAGCCATATCGTGACGAGAAAAACTAATTATTGTAATATAGAACAATAGAATTAGAAATTAAAAGTATGTTGACGAAGAACAGTAAAACTACCAGTGTATCACAGATATTAAAGTAAAACTAGAATGATATCATAAAACGAGATTTTAAAGAAAACAATACAATACACCATCCCTTCAACTGTTAGCAATTCGGAGGAATCTAGCCACACATTAAAATGACACATATTCTACGATTGAAAAGAGTGGAGAGATTTAATTGACTTTGTTTTCGGACTTACGTATCCTCTCAGGAGGACAATATTTTTACAGTACTTCAGCCCCCTTTGAGGATACAGCCACCAACCATCTCAATAACTGATTCAAACTTTCAATTATACAAATTACATCTATTTACAAAACATATGACTCAAACTTCGATAATAAAATGATAATTAACATTATTAAAAGATCCCCAACAGTTTTAACAGTGACATATTTATCCCTTGTGGTGGAAATATCAATACAGTCAAGCAGGACATGCTTGACCGCGATTCTTTCATCACAAAGGATACAAAACGGATGATCCTCACCTTTCATGTGTATATCTTGTGTGGCCAATTCGACAACGTAGTATAATGGTCTCCTCAAATCTGGACTGACAACCCACGTAGGTATAACCAGAAAAGGGTTTTATTTCATGCAATTTATTGATACCTTGTTGGGTGTCCCACTTCTTCTGCATCAGATCACGTATGTAAGATGTAATCACAGCTTTATAATCTGAGTATGGGATAAGAAGTGGTGTCACATATTTGTAAAGTGCTACTTTAGCTTCAGCATCAGCCATAGTGTTACCATTGATTCCAGCATGACTAGGTAACCAACAAAATATGATGTCGTATTGACCAGTTGCAAGATCATTATATAATTCAATTAAAAGTGGGTGTTGAGAAGACAAATGTTTATTAGCCTGAAGGCAAGAAAGGGAGTGTGAAAAGATTATATATTGTATATATTCAGGCTGTCTATTGATATATTTAAGAGCCGTCAGTATTGTATGTGTTTCTGCTGTGAAAACAGAACTGTTGTCCGGTAATCTAGAAGATACATGTATTGTTCCGGATTCAATGACAGTGGCACAAGCAACTGCGCCACCATCCTTGGACCCACCTGTACATAAAGATTTGTATTTACTATAAGTATTTCTGAATTGATTAAATTCCAGTCTTTATTGTAATTCAATGGTTTCCGACTTTCGTAATGTGGTCAAGGTAAGGTCGACTTGGGACCCTAATAATTGCCAGGGAGGAGTCGAGTAAAGACGGAAAGGAGATACTACTCATCAAAAGTTTAGACTCACTATAAGTTATGCATGTATGTATATATATATATGGTTACATCGAACTTGGGGGAACCAACTGCAAACCTTATGCAGATGAATTGCACGAGGATCATGCATCAAATTGCTGAAAAGCATGTGCAAGTATCGTGCATGTGAACATCTGCGTTTTGGTGTAAATCTTGTTAAGAGTTTCATCAACTATTGAACTCATGACAACAATCTTTTCAACGTTACGAATTTGTTTTACAATACATCAGTTCATGTGTAAACAGTACATTTAAACAGTATGGACTATTTTGCAAAGTCTAGTTTAGAACAGTTGACTGAAGTAAGTGGCTACATTTACACTAGTGAGTCTAAATATTTTATGGGTAGTATATTTCCCTACTCATTGCCAGCAGCAGAAATGAATGGTTGGATTCTTATCCCAAGTGGAACAAGTGAAGATTTTTATTATACAAATCCTCATACGGAGGATTTAAAACGCAATTGTAAGCAGGGTTTGACTCACTGGAAAAACGCAATTGTAAGCAGGGTTTGACTCACTGGAATAAGGTTTTGTGAGATATTGCAAAGCTACTTTGCTAGGGCGATATCATAAAGATGGCTCATCGGCCTCTACATAAAGACTGTCAAAAGGAGAAGTCCTGAAGGATCCAAGACAAAGTCTTTGACATTGGTGGTGGGTAGAATCTAGTATTTTGAGGTTGCCTTTACAGGCCTCACCAGGTACGATGGAGCCGTAATCAAGTTTGGATCGGATGAGTGATCTGTATAAGTGTAGGAGGGTAGTTTGGTCCCCTCCCCACTTTGAATTGGAAACAACTTTTAACAAATCGAGTGCCTTCACACATTTGGCTTTAAGGTTTTTAATATGCGGCAAAAATGTTAAACGGGAGTCGAAAATAGGTTCCACGAACTTGGCTTCTTTCACACTTTTGAGTGCCATTTAGAAATAGTTCAGGGTCTTTATGCGGTTTGTATTTGCATCAAAAATGTATATAATTAGGTTTCGATTTAGAAACATTAAAGCCGTTTTCAAGACACCATGTATTTATTTTGTTAAAGCACAGCTGCATTTGCCGTTGAATAGTATGCATGTATTTGCCACGACAAGAAATGTCTGATCCTAGTAAGAATATTTCAATGTTTTTTTGTTGTTTTTTGTTAACAAAATTAAATATTTTTCTGGTTCTAAAATGCTTTTATATTGTCTGTACAGCCTATACCTTTAACTTTCTTCAATTGGACTATTTCAAGTCTATATAAACATGTCAACTGCAACTCTTTTAAACGTCTGAAGACACTGGAATTCAATACCATCACCTTGAAACCAAACAAAATTACATTCATGTGAAAACAATAAATTACGCACAGAGGAAACAGTTATCGTAACCAAAATTATCATAATACATTAACAATTAAGTTTTTTAATTGTTTGCTGATGCATCTTTACAAGTTTAAGCCAGTATTTCATAAAACGCCGCTGTACAATTATGTACAGTGGGTAACGTCCAAATTCATCATAAACAATTACATGTAGTGTTTGAGGACCGACATTTAAATACTTCTTTTCAATCTTATAAAATATATTATTACCCCACCTTTCGACATAAAAAAAAGAAGAGAATTGGTTGACTTTGAGTATCAAATATTTGAAAAATACAGAATAGTTAACAATTGTTCAATTCATTTAAGTGATGTAATACTTCTATAAGTGCCCTTTTACCCCGAGATGATAAATCTAATGTACATTTATTGAACTTACAAGAAGATGGTAAAGGAATACCAAGATATATATACGAATCAACTGTTAAAACACGTTCGCCTTTATAAAACCATTGCTCATTTCTCGGTAACGGGCCACCTCTTCTAAAAAAACAACTATCTGAGGTTTCTCTAGATTAACTGTCAATCCCCACGTGTCTGCATATGATCATAGAATTGTTAGTTGTCTTTGCAGACCCGATATAACATCAGAAACTGAAATCACATCATCAGCAAATAATAATAATAATAAATTTCGATCATATCAGGAAATAATTGCATGCCAAATGTTCCGTTTTATGTTATTTCAAATGACAATTCATTCATAAAGAAGGAGAAAAAGAGTGGACTTAAAATGCATCCCTGCGTTCATCCTTTTGGAGTAAGTGAGTGAGTGAGTAAAATTTTACAGTCACATCGGAAGTATTTCAGCCATATCGTAACTAAGAAAGTTGTACATATATAAATGAATAAAAAGATGCATACATTAAAATGCGGAGAGTGAGTAAGTGAGTTAAAAAATTATAGTCACATCGGCAATATTTCAGCCATATTGTGACTTAAAAGGTTATAAATTAACAATAAACACAATTACATTATAAAACACCTGTCGACGAAGGACAGTAAAACAACTAGATTATCACRGGGATAAATTTAAGACTAGTAATTAAATCTAAAATATGTTACTTATTAAAAAAGAATACAATATAAAAACGGGCTATAGATTGCCAACAACTGAAGGTAGATCACCATACTAGGGGCCATGGGGACTTACAGTACAATTGCTTCCTGCATGGAATAAGATGCGGAGAGAACAGCTTTCACAAACATATATAAACTCTTATTAAGGTTATCGTCAACGCTATAAATTATATCCTGTAATGAAGGACATGAGTTACTGGGGGAAACATAACATTCCGAAGCCATATTATCATTCCACTTGCAAGTAAAGCTTATGGGCTTAAGAGCTATATCACCTGAGAGTTCGTGGATAGGAGATGTTACAGAATCAACACAAAAAATCACAGTCATGTGTTTAGATTTGACTCTAGAATCTATTATAAGATCATTATACATATAAAATAAATCAGCAGTACCAATAAAGTAGTCAACTACACTACAACCTTGTTGCGATATATGAAACTGTCGAATGATTGTCTCTCATTTACTGGCGCAGAGGCTTCCCCTGGGAACGCAGCTTCGTCTAGACCGAGATGGCCGAGTGTCTCTGGTGCGTTGTTACGCCCACCTATCCGAGCGTTCAAATCTCCGCAGATGATGACGTTATTCTGTGATTTCCAACAAGATTACGCGCGAGGGTCTTGATTAGCTATGATAGTTCTTAGACACCGTAAACCAGGAAGTACTGTCCGACACAATGGCAACATTATTCTCCATACATTGGATACATTGGACATCATCAACATACCGACAACCGGAACGGGACATTGTGACAAGGGGGTATTTCATACTTCTATTCATTCATCCATACTTCTACTCCACCCCAAAAGTCCGCCCCCAAAATACATGTACCGGAAACGCAAAAACGAAACCACGTTTAAGCGTGGCACCAACACACACTACATGAATTGATGGGCTATGGAAAGGATGGGTTTTCATGTGCCTGTCATCACAATTGCACGTCAAGCAAGTGGAAAGTGAAAACATGCCACGACTGACAGAAGCTCAACGCAACAACGACATTGGCCGACTGCAAACAGGCGACTCGGCTTCGGCCTTAGCAAGGCTTTTCCCCGCATGGCTAGGCACAATTATGAGACTATGGAACCGTTATGAGACGCAGGGCTCAACACGTGACAACACCCGACCTCACGCGGCAAGTCTTTGTGAGGAACCACAACATCCAAGTACTGGCATGACCTTCATGGTCTCAAGATCTAAGCCCCATCGAACATTTATGGGTTGCTTTTAGGCCATGTTTGCGATGGCGTCGTTACCAACCACAGAACAGTTGTCACAAGCACTGCAGGAAGAGTGGGTGAACAAAACCCTGGCCACAGTAATCAGATTTGTCTATGAGGCGACAGTCCTGGACTCTCATGATTCACAAACCATGGAGAACAGATGTCCTTCCCCTTGCAATTAGACTGTTTCACGTGTGCCACATTGGACGTCGATCAGTGACAATGACTTGTGCCAAATTTGAACAATTTATTATGATCTGTTGATTATTAATATTATAGATAATGTATACAACTCAAAACTACTTTTGAGTTTCAATATGTTTGCATACTAAACCTTTCAGATCATGGTCCCGGATACGATGGTATGATCATCTGATGATGGCAGTAACTTGCATGTATGTAACTGGAGGATCAGAGAGGAGTCAAAGGTTTCGTCAAGTTGTGAACACTTGAACACTGAGCAACGATGCATTAGCCAGTCATGAACACTTCTTTAGGACACGACTTGGGCATATCGCCAAGAGCTCTGTTTTATAGTCATTAATATGAATTTCAATCAGTCATACCTGTTTAGGTTATGAGCCCAAATAATTATTATAGTGACGTTATTTTGCAACGATCTCGTACTGTCCACGGTCAGTTTACTTATGAATATCTCCTTAATACACCCGAGGACGAACCTCTGAGTGTACCTACTGAGATGAAAGTTTCACCATTGTTTAACATGTTTTACTTAACTGTGTGACTTTGCTATTGCAAGAGATTAACAAAATGTATCAGCAAATCTGAAAAATCGTTTTGCCATGTGAACGGGCATCTCATTATAAACCTATCTGTATCATATTGCTGGTATGTATATACCAAAATGCAATTTATTGAAAACGGTTAACTTAGTTGATGGACAAGCTATAAATTTGAAAAAACAAAACAAATCTGTCAAAAGTCGTGGATGTAAGGCAGGAAAGAAGCGCTGCATAATGTATATATACTACTCACACTTTGCTAAGGATCACACAAATTCCCAACTTTATTTAAATATAGATATATCATTTGAAATTTTATCCATTTAAAACTGGATAAATAATAATTTGGTAACCCTTCTTTAGGGAAACAGCCACTTTATTCTAACCCTATGCACTTGATACATGAGTAACCATAAAACATGTTTTCATGGCACCAATCAACCATTTCGCAATTCATGGCACCGGTCTTTGACAAGTACACAACACCTGTCAATAGCAGGTATGGGATCCATAAGATGCAGTGACGTACAGAAACCTAGGATCCATGCTTATAATAACCTAAGAAATTTAAGCCAATTATACCCAACATCATAGTGTTCAGTTGAATCAATGATTTGATCCTTAAGAAAGTGGGAATAGTACATTATACTGACAAAAATAACACTAGAAATATGAACAGCACAACTTTCCAAACGAACATATGTTCCTTGGGTGGCAGGGGAGTCTGGTGCACTCGTTCCGCTGTAGGACCAGGTTCAGATAGGTAATACCTCCCCTTCATGACGATCGGTTCACGCATTATCAAATTTGAATGTAAAGGTCAATGGGTAGCGTATAAATGTAACCTCCATTGTTTGTTGATTCGACCAGGGACTGCTCCTCTTTCGCTGTTTGTTTGCTTCGATGTTAAAACCCACGCTCAAATATAGCAATATTCCAGCTACATGACAAAAGGTTGTAAACAATTGAGTCTGGGACAGAGAATCCAGCAATCGATAAAATATCATCCATCAACGCCTTCAGAATACGATGACATGCCAACAACAAGGTCACTGAGCCTGACCCCCTGTCCATTTAGTCGCCTCCTACCACCGGCACACTTGTAGGTTTCTCGGGTCTATTAATAGCTGGAGCCGGCGGGCCCCACTGTGCGACCTGGTATATTTGGACGCACCGTTCACCGAGATCAATGACAAGACACGGTTATGAATCCTTCTCAAAGGTTCTTAATCAGGATTAAACATTTGCAGCTTTCATGACTTCTGGGTTAACATATTGATTCAAAGGTAAGCTAGAGGTAACATACCTTTTAGATTCGAGGTTAGAACCTAAAGGCAAAGTACTTCCATTTTCAATATTTCAACACCCTACCTTTACTATTTTCTTACTATGTTACCAAAATAGAAAAACCGATATATATTTTGTTCCTGATCATTTGACACAATCCTCTGCAATATATTGGGATTTTTAGAAAGCCATATTTGCCTTCGGGGCTTTAACCTTTTCGACGTGAATTCCAAGGAGCCTAAGTTAGTCGGTGGCGTCGACCGATTAAGAATCAAACGTAAAACAGATTTCCCGAGGGCATACAAAGTCAAATCGTAATACCTACTTGACGTCTGAACAGCCGTCATGTCTATGAGAACACACGTTACACATAAGCTCGTATACTTTGAAAAGAAGACTTTCCAAGCATATAAAGGTTTCACGTGTATCACTGAATACAAAAATGGGCATTGGGAGTTTTTAGAATCACTAATAAAATCATTTTAGTTCAAGATGGTAGATAGATGTATATTGGACCTTAACAACGTATGACTCAAACATATTCTAGCCATTGCACAACCATTGTAAAACAAATTATGTTTTTTCAATATAATGCACATTCTAATGTTGACGTTAATGAGGTAATGCGAATGGCTATTTAGCTACTCACATTATGTTTTCAATTTACAAAATTTCAACCTTCTCACGGAACTTCCGAGATTTACACGATGTTAACTTGCACGGTTTAAAGCCTTCACATACCAGTTAACCAATACAATATGAAAACACTTCAATATTACAGCATTACGACGTAACATTCAAGACCTCAATATAGGCTTCTAAACTTCTGATTGTAGATACATGTAGGCAGCGGAATTTTCAAATGTAACCAACTTCCCTATTTTGAAATGAATAACATGTTCACGATTTGTTCAGGTGAACAACTGACGTCTTTGAATATATGTCTTTTGACATGCTAATGATATGGTCGGAATTGAACAATCGACTCTTTTTAATGGATGTGAAAAGGGTTTTGTCGCTTGTAGTTGCGATATGTTTTTTCATTAAACATAATTGTTTATCCACTGGTTTCACTGTTTAGTTCTGTACTTAGAGATCCCTGAATTCACCTATGGATTTCAACAGGTACCAACTGATACACCATACACAAGCAGTAGTATTAAAGTACTCCCTGTTCCAGCATACAGTGGTTTCATTACTGTTCTAGGACGTCGACAATCATCATGGCTAATTTGAAACTACGAACTACCCACGTTTCTGACACAGAAGTGTATGAATGCATTGTAATCGAGAATCACTAGGAATCAGTTTAAGTGGAAGAACCAGTGGTACTTTGGTTGATAGTGTGATTTAAATCTGGGCGATAGACTACTAACTATATACTTGAAAATAAATATTAATTTGGTTTGTTTTATAAAAAAAAACTGTGGCACGTACCTTGCTGCACGTACCTTACTCAATGGCATTGTGTAATCAGTACTGTTTACAGGTTTTTGTCGACACCATTTAGTCATCATTAACCCTAATCTATCTATCATCAATATTTGTGAAAAAATGAATATAATGTATTGTTTGTTTTTAAATTACTACTGCTTGTTAATTTGGTGAACTCAGTAATATATGACGGAATGTATGCAGTTCTTCTGTTGAATTCAATCGGGGCTTCACATATTATGGGTCGCGATCGTTAGCTTTTTCAGACATTTCTGCAAAAAGAACAGGAGTTAATTACATTTAATGTCACGACTTTGGATCATCACAGAAATTATGAATATTCATTCGGAACATGTACATCTTACGCAATGGAATCAGATGACATGTTTTCATTCCACGATCATGTTAATAGCTTCTGAAGTGGATTCCAATATTGATTTAAGGAAGCACAATGCTATTACTTTATGTCCGGTAGCTATGACATTCCAGGGGTCTCTAATACAGAGGAAGACTGACTAACAATCGTTATGTCACAGACTCCTATCAAATGCTGCTGGTACATGTATAAGGTGTATGTTGTAGGCAGAGCTTGTGAAGAGCAGATGATACAGCTATCCTGGTTTGACAATACACATTGAATGTCACAGACAGGTATCAATTCTTCTAGTGCCTTTTTGTCAGAGTAATTTAACTAGACTAGAGATATCAAGACATATGCAAACATTTACACTTCTGCATCGTGATGTAAAGGTAAAAGATACTTTTTAAAGAAAGACACCCCTTGGATGGAAGCGTTACTTCCAATCTCTTATTAATCGACTTTCATGTTCTTTTCCTGGTTAACATATATGTGTTCACGTATTGCAAGTACAGGCTGTTATTGATTTTTATAAAACATAAGTTGACGGATCTTTTAAATAAATAGCAAAACAATTGGCTAAATAGACTGTCGACAATGAAACCGAACCTTTTTCAGGCAACTAAAGTATTCATTGTTTGAAGCAGATGTCTTCGAGGAAAGTACCGATGCGTTTCTTCATGTATATGAATTGGGATTTCTGCCTGGAATGGTAAAACACTTAAAGCTTCAGGCACTTCGAGGATCTGAAATAAATATAACCGCCAAATAGGCCATTCCCTTTCACTTATTCATCCGACTGAAAGGATTTACAAAAGAACAGTGACAGTTTTTGCAGTGGGACAAACTATACGATCAATGAGACGTATAAGACGAGTGACGTTCAAATATTATTCCTTTATTTAGTTCAACAATATTCCATCAGTTCCAGCCTTTGGCGGCCACATTGCACAACCTTTGTGGTTTAATCGTCATATTACTTTTGCTCAGAAGTTATGTGAACAAAGTCACTACCTTCAATGCCTCAGCAGAGCTTTCAAAACAGTTGATGGTAGAGAGCATTTCTTTAGTTGATGCAACAGTAACACAAATTATGTCGGACACATTTCCCTAATTGTTCCCATGTATCTTGTCAGGTGAGTAACTGACCTGCCATTGCAGGTGTTGTTAACAGGTACAATCGCCGGGGCATAATGCACACTATACACGGAATTGTACGGACTAAACCTTCAGAAACGATTCCTATTATCATTGAAATGACTTTGTTGTTTCTATTTACAAGTTAACAACTGATTCAATCTCCCTGAATGTCTTGCAGAGATACCGGAATAAGAGTTCCTCCATGACTGAATGTAAACGTCAGTATCAGATAGCTAAAATTCTGTTTCGGAATAACGGCCTTCCAAGTAAAGTACACTTGCCGAGGGGCATCGTTAGGAAATTGAGAATTGTCAGTGTTCATCCACACTGATGATGTTTTCATTGTCCCGCGTGTCCTCAGATATATTGATAAGTCACTCGAGGCATAAGATGTCTGCGAGAGACTCATTAACCCAATATTGACCGGACGTGACGTCATGGAATGGTATAAATATGTCCCGGATGACTATGGCTTTTGTATGTGCTGATCTAATTACGGAATGAAATACTGACGTCCATAATTACAGTACCCAATGAAGCAACTCAACTGGGATAATGACGCCCCGGTCCAGTGTTAATATTGAAGGCACACTGACCTCACATAAAGGCCGCGACACATAAACCTTGAAGCTTTAACTAACTGTTATTTATGTTTCTGTATTGTGCACAACGAAAATCTTTTGTGTGGTAAACCTAGTTTTCTTTTTCTGTATGAAACCATACGTTAAGCTATTAGCAAATCCAGTCAGAAATGTACGACATACAATATGAGTAAAAAAAGCTGTGCAGCCCTGAAGGGTGACTGTCGTGTACACACACAGACACACTTTTGAGGGAGAGTGATGCATTTTGGTCATCCGTGGTGCCAGACGTAGCGAGTCCAGATCTTCATCAAACGTGCTGGACTAAAAGACTTAAAATCCTGGTTGTCTGTACGATGTATTATGCTCATTTTCAATTATCTTTCCATCTCAGATGATCAATAGGGCCGTTCCCACTTCTATCGTTCTAACAATTCGTTTCTGTTCATTGAGATACTGTCACTGAGATACTGCTTTCCTCAACTGCAACGATGATCTAAATTAGGGTTTCTGTAAGCACATGCACCGCCTGTGGTTCGTAGAGGATGTGATATATCATTGGGTTGTATGTTTGTGCTGTGTCCCACGTTCAAGTAATTAGCAAGCTCATATCAAAGTACGTGTAGCAATGAACATGTCTGCTGTCAACTAGAATCTTTAAAGTACATATATCTCGTTTCATTGTTTACTTCGTCTACTATACGTCGAATTTAAATGTATTTAACACAAAAGGAAATTGCATATGTAGAACTAAGTTATGCCTTTTAACTAATTTTAGTCATTAATCATAGTTGAACAAGTCAAGGTTGAACAATGATTTTCGATACTACTACTTTATATTTGTGAATAAAATCTTACCAGTTTGGTTAGGAACCTAATTTGATGTTTAACATTAAGGGAATAGAAGTATTCATATAAATTAGTTTTTTCCGTAGTTCGGATGGTAAGATTTTATTTACGAAGTAGATTT
>VKKT01001336.1:0-12521 GCA_008038995.1 Haliotis laevigata | reverse complement strand
TGATGTTGTTTCAGTTAACCCTTCCTAGCAGAACACCCTAAGCTCACTATGATGTTGTTTCAGTTAACCTCTCGGTACAGCCTAAAAATATGTGTGTCTAATAGCCCGAGTTTAGAATAATTTATTGTAAATATTATTGCAATATTAAAATGTATATGGACACAACTTCTTTGTGACTGCGTATTTGTGAAGGACTTACGTATGTGTGAACTTGCTCTCGACATATTATGGTTGACGTAAATCTAATGTGAGGTTAAATTTTAATTCACACACTCTTTCTTTTATCCTATACAAGTGTCAATAATGTGTACCAAAGAGGCACTAATCTTATAAAAATAGGTACACATCAGGCAAGTTCGTGAAGATCCGGGCTAGAACTGGTCTTCAGGAAGCATGATTGTCTTGACGCAAGTTGATACATGTGATTGTATCCCTCATGATGTCAATCGCTCTGTTGTCTGTTCCAAGCATTATTATTTACAGACCACCATAGAAATGTCTCATTGTTAAATTATTCTTTCAGTTTGTCAGTAAAGCAACAACCTTCGAGGCTTTTCAGATCTTCCAGCCGCCGGTCGAAAAGAGCAACATGTAATGCGTTTAATAAACATTAAATGCATAGTAAAAAAATGTTATGTTATCTTTTATTTACACCCTTCATTATTGGCACATGCAGTTGTCGGAGTGATTTGTATGACGATCACCCTAACCGGACTGTAATTCAATTCTATCAATATAAACATAATGATTGTTACAAATTACAAATCATTTACAAATTTTGCAATGTTGAGTCATCTCCCAAAGATATCGCCTGGTTTTGCAGTGGTAACCAGGACGTTAACCAAGCCCAAAAAGGAAACACCAAAATGACTCAATACATGCATACCCACTCATATGACTTCAAGTCGTCATATCCACACACGTTTGCATCCTCACCCCCCTCCCAACGTAACAATATCTATATTTTAGCTGATAACCAAAGAATAACGTCAGCAAACCACATACAGCCCTTCTGAAACCAAATATTTGCAGTTTCTACCAGTTATGGTTAATTTGCAATAACTGTCCTTAACTGTCAATAACTAATCATAACTTACCGTTATTGAATTTACAAAACCTATGATGTTTGACTCCAATTTCGCCAGTTCTATCACATTAGAATTATGTTTGTTTGTGTGATTATTTTTACCCTTTCGGGTCACACATTGATTTGGGACATGCACGTGCTGCGATCAAAGGCTAGCATCACGTGGAATACTTGTACGTGGCATACTTAAGCACATATCACGTTTCCGGGAACTGTTCTTACAGCTCGATCTAACTTGGAAAAATCAATTGCTCTGGTTGTTGACAAGCAAATATGGTGCCTCCGCTACTGACAACTGCTACAAAATGACAAGCTATTGGTATGCGGAATCCATCCTTGTCATTGAGGGGTGTTGCTAGAGATGCATGTTGTCATATATCGACAATCAGCCGATCGGCCAAAAAATGTGAGCAAACTAATGACATCAAAGGCCGTCAGAAAGTCAAGTGGTAAATTAAAAGCTGTGTGGCTTCCGTATTTTCGTTTGACCAACAGAACGGTCCGAAATCGTATAAAATGGGCCGGTTAGAGCGTCAAACGACCAATGAGTCCACACATGGCGTCCTAGGGAAGTAACCACTGATCAAATATGTCTGTTGTTCATGACAGATGTCCGAGCTCGTGTTTGGCGCTGAAGAAACACTGCTTATAAACGAAGGATGAGTTTGGAGCAAGTTCCGTCTGGGCTGCTGGGCTCATGGGTGGAGAGGGAGTGCCACTCATAGGAAGCTAAACTGGACTTTGCGACTGTCAGACGCAATCTTAATGGCATCGTAGATAGGGTTGTTGGACCACATTTCGATGACCATCTACAGAACACGGGGCCAGTCTTCACTAGGATGACAATGCCAGGCCACATTGTGCACGTTGGTGATTGTTTACGTCAAGATATATCACTCACTAATCAATATGTAATATCGCTCACTGCATGGAAGATATAATACCCTCAAGGAAACACCAATAAGAGTTGTGCCACTGCATATACCAACAGTTGGATTACACATCTAATGGCACCGTACTTGGACGTCAAGAAAATACGTTTGGTTAAGAGGTTGGCGTCCTGCAAAGAGCCCGGTAGCACATCCCAGAGCTTGTACGTTTCAGTAAGCAGTAAAGGCGTCTTTGATCTGTAAAGACCAAATACTCTATAGATAAGGAAGGATAACGCTTGCTTGATAACGGTGTTAGAACCTACACTAAAACGTCACTCCCACTATACTAAAGAAGTTGTCCATCCGCATATTGTTATCCTTCCTTTTTACTCCTACTTCTAAATGAAACATCATGTCGTCCCACACAAGAATATGAACTGAACACTACTTCCGTCCAAATGATATTTCTGACACTTTCGGGGTAAACATGCATTGTCACACTCAAGGAGACTTCGACGCCTCTTACGATTCTAGTAAGTTATATGTTCATGTGACATGTCTATAAAATACTGCTTCTAAACAGAAAGCCCAGAATCTCAGGCTTCCTGGGAAAGGAAAGTATATGCACTTCCGGTTTAGGAACCTTCAACGCCTTCCAGTTGGGTGT
Source organism: Haliotis laevigata (assembly GCA_008038995.1). Lineage (NCBI taxonomy): Eukaryota > Metazoa > Mollusca > Gastropoda > Lepetellida > Haliotidae > Haliotis > Haliotis laevigata. Next base: position 9,895 of record VKKT01001336.1, on the reverse strand, counting down.
TTGTTTGCCCTCTTTTGAAAACAGTTATGCCAGCTGTTACAGTATGTAATAGCTGTAATAGTCCGGATTACAATGAGGATTTCACAAGTCATGCTTATGGCAAGATTGAGTGAGTGAGTTTAATTAAGTGACTTGATCAAGTCATATAATTTCAAACAATACATTTCAAACTAAAACCTGTCAACAAAGGACAGTAAAATAACTACATTATCACAGACATAGGTCTAAAGCTTGCATGTACGCATTAAACTGTGACTGCTCACAGCAACACAATTTTAAACTGAGCTATAGATCACCAGGAGCCAAAGTAAGGCTATCACACCAGGGACTTATGGCAAGAGACAATAAACAGGATTTGGTGGTCAGGCTCGCAGACGTGGTTGATGCTGGTCATCACATTGCGTTGGTCGATGCCCTTTACTGCCAACCACTTGACAGTCTGCCACAGATCCTGCAATTTACAGACTACGGCCGTAGAGCTTGAGCATTGCGTGCCTGTCCCGTTCAACAATTATATAATCATGCCATGCGTTACAGAGAGAAGCAGAGGAATATCACGAATGACAAGGCGGAAATGAGACACGCTTTTCGCATATTTTACGCGTTTCCTTAGAGTTTATTAACGCTCACAAATTGTCGATGTTTGTGATTTTTTCATCGTGTTTTTTATTTATAGTTTTGTTCAACTTACCGAACCTCTAACTTCATAAAATGTATTAAAAAATCTTTATAATAGCAACGAAAAAGCGCTAATTTTAATGGGTTCAAACGTAGTTTGTAGGACGGAATTAGGTAACGGCATATGAGGCAAACAATTCACATTAAAGTGGAACTGTTAAACATATAAAACATTCGAACGAGGGCATTTTGTTTTTTCTAAAGGAGTCTAATAGTATGTTCTACATGTAAAATTTTATTCTTCTTTCTGCATCTAACAGTTTTCTGAAAGGTCCATGCGCCTAGAAGGCTAATGTTTGTTTATGTGGTGTGGTTTGTTTCTAATCCTTACAGTCGATCATACCCAAGCATGCTGGAATGTACATGTCACGCACGTCCTTCACACAATGTCTCTTGAAGATCTGGGACAGAAACGCACGAGAAAACAGCTTTCTATATTGTTGCAACTTGTTATAATATACAAATATTAGTGCATTAATTACACACTGCATGTCAGGTAATATATATTTATTAAACACGAGGACAAAGTACCCGTGAAGATCCGGGTTTTATTTTGTCTTCAGCAACCCTGGTCTTGTCGTAACAGGCGACTAACGGGATCGGGTGGTCCAGCTCGCTGACTTGGTTGACACATGTCATCGTAACCCTGTCTACATTGTAAGTGATGTTTATGATGTTGATCACTTGACTTTCTGGTCTAGATTCAATTATTTACAGACCACCGCCACATATCTGGAATATGACTGATTACATCAGTATACAACAACCAATCTCAAAAGCTGTTTGTCGTTTGTTGACTTGTTGCGAAGGCGCCAAGCACACTGGAGTATACATTTCATTATGGGTGTTTGTGCACTAGTGCTTAGTGAATTGATTTAAGAGACAATTTAAGAGGCGACAGCAAAGAGACGATGGCAAGTTATCGACAAGCATGACCCAAGGAATGTCTTTGAGTAACATCAATGGTTCCTTGGACATTAACCACATGTTAATAGTCGGCTTGTGTGGAAGAACATGGCCACAGGGGACGGGAAGAAATCGTCCAAGACATGGAAACCACCAAGACCAATGACCGTTAAGATATAGGGGAAGCGTTTGTCAAGACGATATGCAATGCGCGCCCAAATCATATGTCCAAGACGCCTCTTTAATAACAATTGTATTGTTATCTCAATAACAGCCGGATTGTCATGAACGTTCAACAGAGGCACCATGCATGGTAGTTTTGGTATCATATGCAGTGTTTTTGTCATAATGTCGCCCAAATACTATTTTTTACATACGATATGTTCGAGTCTTTATAGCCTCTCTCCACTGTTATGAACAAGACATATGTTTACAGACAGAAAGAGACAGAGATAACATTTTCAGAACGCCACCATAGTGCTGGAATACTACTGAATGTTGCGTTGAACGTCACCCAATTAAGTAGAATCATAAGAAAGCCAAAACACAACAGTCTAAGTTGATACAAGTAATGTAACTAAATGTTCTCAAAATCCCAAATGATGTTGTTTCAGCTCCAAGCCCAGTACAGACTGGATGATGGTAACACTGTTCTGTCTCCGTCAAAATATCAAGAATCTGAAGCACTAAAAGCTTCAGCTTGGCATCTAAGGCAGCCCTCGTAATTCCACATTGGCTTCACTTACAATGTGCGTGAACGGAGTCCTTTGTGAAAATCATGTCGTTTACTCATCTCTTGTGCATGTGAACATTGGCCAGTTGCAGACGTATACTTTATTGAAAGAGTTTCTGTCAGTCTACTGTCAGTCTGTGCGACACACACTCACTCTATTCCCACAGTCCGCTTCCCGTGCCAACCTGTAACATCAAAACCTTTGAAGTGCATCCTTTCCTGCGTTCGCTGTTGACAAATGAGGCTGTCTTGGCTAACACCAAAGGCTGGTCCAATCTCTTTAATCAAGCAAGCTAAAATCTACTGCATTCCGACTATGATTGATCTATTGCTCAGCTCAGTGTAATGCAGATGTGTACGTTGTGTGTTATTGAGCAAAATATAGCTGGCCTTATCACTATCATCATATCATCAGCCTTTCCCACAACGGCAAGGGGAACACTGAAAAGGGATAAAGATGTCCAAGGATATGTAACATGTAGTACAGTAAACTACATGCCTATAACGAACTGATGGATATTTGGTCCGACAACTTAATAATGCTAATGATAACAGTAATTTGTAAAGCGCCTGTTTCCACACACGTGTGCATGCTCAAAGCTCTAACACATTAATAATGATCTGATAGTGAGCTCTGAGCAGGCTATCTAGCCTGGAAAAAGCGCGTTATAAATATTCTCATTTTATTATTATTATTACCCAAGCTGCCTGTTAGGCACTAGAAGGTAATAGTCACGACTTATCAAACCGGGTACCCATTTTCTGATGTATATTTTAGTCGAAATGCGTACAATGAAATATTGTTATAACAAAGTAAAATTGCTTGTAATTTGAGTCATTTCTAACCGTAGTTTACTGTATCTGTTTACTGTATGTGTATTCTGAATGTCTGTAATAAACAATATTTCACCTTTGCTTAACATGTGCTTTTATTCAGCTGTGAATTCGAAAAGTTCATATTGATATGACAACATGTAGCCTAACTGTTTGATCAGCATATGATTTGCTGAGTCTGTTCCACATAGAGTCCTGTCTGAGAAATGCAAATCTGGATGCCACTTTCACATTTATGACACTTTCCTTCTTTACATTTACTTCACTGTCAATGGAACAGGGCTAATGTCTCGATATTTACCATTATAACCTTCACTGATTTCGTCCAGGTTTAAGTAACATGAGATTGACAATGAGAAGCTCACCTGTGTGGACAATTATATGTCGTTCATAATTCCCGAACCTCCTGCGTAAGGACAATATTGGTGACATGGTGATCTTTTATTCCACAGTTTTGCGTAATGTCGTTCCTTTTACCCCTTACATGCCTGTTTTCAAAGAGAAATGTTCAGTTTAAAATTCATTTTCCATTGAAAACACAGATTTATAAAAACTATTATTGGAAAATCTATCATTCGAGTACATTCAAAACTCAGCGCCAAACACTCTTGTGAGGACGAGACCTGTGATTGGTCATATGTTTCTGAGCTACTGAGACAATAAAACAGTTTTATTTAGAATCCTTCGCCCAACAGCAGACAAACTGATCTACGTACACTCTGGTGGACTAAACGAACATTTATCTGATCATGATGACGTGTTACGTATCAATTACTAAGCTGAAACATGTTAACGGGAAATCGATCCGTAAACGACATGTGATACAATTCACAATGGGATTCTAAATGCAACTGAGTTTATTACAGAGGAATTAAAATGACAGCAAAATAGCGCCGCAGTATGGATGACAATGTAAATTATTATTACTTGAATAAAGCGATATAATCACCATGCTGCAACAGCGGCCAAGCTGCCTTAAAGGGCCAGGATGAGAATCCGGGGTGAGAGTGGTCTTCACAGGACTGCTGTGTTGTTGTGTGGCCCTTATGTAACTGTTCTGGTATTCTTCATCACGTTATGGGTAACACTGTGCTGGAAAGGCCCGTGCGCTTGTAGTACCTTGTAGTACTTTCCAGAACTCTCAGTATAAATATAGCACACCACTCCTGCAGAACGTCAACAGAAACAATGTAATACACTGTTCCTGATTGAATAAACCATGCCATATATCAGTATAATGTTACGAAATCCAACAGTTTCGAGCTGGTGACGAACACTTGCGATAAAAGTGAAAGAGCGAGCGAGAGTGAATGGGTATGGTTTACGCCGGTTTTAGCAATATTCCAGCAATATCACGGCCTGGGATACCAGAAATTTCGACCAGTGTAGAGCGATGCTAGTATATTTCGGACCACTGTGTCTAAGATAACGCCTAATGCTAAGCTTCTGTTCAACTCACTCACACGGCATACTTACACCACCCGGTGTTTTTGTTAGCTCAGCTCAAAATGAAGAAATCGCCGTAATACAAAATTGATTGTGAGACGAAGCACAGACACAAGGTACGATCATCTCGAACGTTGACAATCCGATTTCTGAAATCCAAAATGTTCTTCCTTTTGACAAACAGCTTAAAACTTTAACCGGAGATAAAGATTTGCGCAGAGGGCTTAAACATTTCACAATGTTCAAACATGAGGTTTATAATTTAAGCCTGTTTAGAAGAACCAAGCAGATACGATTCACTGATTTTCGCATACAAGGGATTTAATGTGTCGATATTTCCCTCGCAGTTGCAACACAATCAGTGAAACCGTCTTCTCTACATTATTAAGCATGGACTCGCTGTAAGATATATGTATATCTAATATCGATAAGAAATTACTCCTTAAAAACTCACAATCTAACATGTTAAGACAAAGATCATATAAATAATGAAACACAACTCACAACTCCACTGAACAGAGTAATTACTTCGACATTGATCACAGGGGTCAGATATTGAACGAAAATGAATATTAGGGACATTTGTATGAAATTGTGGGCTCACTGAAACCAGTATCTCCCACAATATTCCAGATCCCTACATTTTGGGGTTCATTATGGTCCTAAAACACTAGGTCGGGGGTTGATGGCTGAACTATATGCTTAGACTGTGCCAGCTAGGGAATATTAACTTCCGAGAAGCCATTGTTTGATAAACGGAATAGCACGTTGGAACATGATCCTCCAAGAATCCCGTGGAGTGTGATCATCAATGTCAAAAATAATATAGAAAATAGATTTGTAGGGACCCAGATATGGTAGAATACGGTCAGCACCCAGGTCACAACGGGTAGCTCATAAATGGATGGATGTCCCGAGTTCGTCAGACTGGTCGAGTGTTTCTAGAACTTCACTCCGACCTTACTAAGCAAGGCAACATTTGATGTCTCATCGGAAATATGCCTCAGTCACTGAGCAGCGAATGGGTGCCCGATATGATGAGATGGTAATGTGACTCTGAGTCCTCTGTAAGGATCATGAAAATTTGTAACAGGTCAGAAACACAATCCTACTATTATGAACACCTTTATGGGAAGGCGTCAGTGGCTGTTGACATACACCGACACAAATGGTGACATTATGTACATTAACTGTGAATCGGTGGTGAGTAAAGATATTGATATTTACAAATGTACACATGCAAGGAAAACAACGCAAGTCTTTTATTAATGTGAACACACAAATACCAGACATGTTCTGCAATAATGTCAATAAGACGTCATTAGATTCCAACATTTGCTAACGTCAATTAAGAGTCATTCGAAATGACACATCAATATTGAGTATGACACAGAACTGACGAGATTGACTATCTGAGCATCAAAAACTCACCTCATGCTTTAAGTTTATTTCATGTAGGTTCGACTATGTGAAATATTCGCGTTTCCGGTAGACATGGTACAACACATACATTTGCAGGCAATCCAAAACAGAACTCTCTCTCTTCTTTAAGGTGTCACAAGTATGCAACAATGAATATTTATGCCTCTGCAAGTTTCCAGAAAATATGAGCCTACTGCTCAGCCATTTCTGTATGTATGGTTATAAAATAAACCATCCCTCTTCAGTGCGTATTTTAGCTCACAGTTGTTTTTTATCTGGAATGCCGTCTGAATTATCTGCAATTGTACCAATGTCATATTTCAAAGAACTAACTGATGTACACATGATGCAGCAATGACGTACTCTTTACGCCGGTGGAATCAAGAAATTGCGCAAGACTTTCAACTTAATAATAAGCTTCAGTTCTCTGGTATCCTTCCGTAGCCAGTTTGTTTCATTGAAGTGTAAAAAAGGAGACCGTTGACACCACAGAAGATGTTTCGCATTTAGAGGTATGCATATTGTACCTTTATGTCGATTAATATTTTAACAGCATTTCACAATCATGGTGGTACAATCAAACATGCTCGTCCTACAGGACTTGCAACGACTCTTGTTCAGGGAATTAGCAAAGCTTTCCAAATTTCTCGAACTGACGCATCAGTAAGATGAGGTCGGATGAAACACCCTATTTTCATATGTACAATATATTACCGTGTCTCCTGGAGGGTAGCAACTAATTTACCTTTGGGCGTGTTTGTGACGGGTGCCAATGGTAGAGTAGGACAAGAGCAACTATTTTTATCACTGTTTGATAAGTATTTATAAACATTTAATAAAATTGACAATGCTTTTAAGAGTGATTTTCTATCATTCGGGAAATGATTGTTTTGCTGTTTATTCATGTATCACTGACACGCAAACTATGATATAAAATGTATTAAAACTTTCAAATCGTTTGAATGATGTGTCAATGATAGAATATGCCTAGGAAAAGGCTTTCCGACCCTCACAAGCAGATAACTGCTTCAGTAAAAGTACATGGATCAAGCAAAGTAATGCATATACCTCTAGTTTTGCACGGGTCGTAATAATGCTATTCGGTTGACATGTTAACAACAAGTGCCAGATCATTCGCACACTTGATATGATAGCTGGCAGTTATTTGACATTTGATAGGGACACTGTCCAGCACTATACGTGATGGGTGAAACATGAGCACTTGGAAATCACGTAAACAACAGAATGTTTTTCAGCTACTGCATCTGTTGGTATCATATTTAACCTCATCTTCAAATTTCCTCTTACATGACTCGACAAGACAAAATTAATAGGTGAAAATGATAATGCAAAGTATGTACCTTTTCAGAGCAGATTTTTATATCAGACGTGGCATAATGTGTGTGTTAGTGAACTCAAGTGACATCATGACACGGTGAACACAATTAAAATTTTACAGGAAATAACTGGAAATAATAGTTGCTGAATAAGGGAGACATGGTTTGTATGGTTGTATTAAACTTGAATTTTGTATATTTTGAATTTTTGTGTGAACATGAATTTATTAGCATGATGGTGGTCCAATTAATAGCTTGTCTGCTCAGATAATATGGGGCAAAATGTCAGGTGGATTAGCATCCATCTGTCTCAAGGGTATTGTTTGTGTTATTTGTTTCAAGACTGAAACTTGTTTATTTGTAGGACGTTGGAAGTGTATATGCTAATACACATAATACAGTTGAATTTACATATCAAGATTTTTTTGTGCATTTGGATTAGTGCGCATACTTTTCGCGTCATGTCTTTTTTTGAGCATGTATAGATATCAGGAAAGTAGTATTTTAGTTGATGTAAACATCCAATTACAGAAAGAACACTTTTGGCACTCCTGCACGTTAGCTGATATATTAATTTTGGACCCATATGATCGTGATTCATATAATAACAGACAAGACGATACTGTGACCCCGTCGATTTACGGCAACACGATATTAACCGAGTCACCCATTTTGACTACCCGATTCATTATGTTGCCTTCTACGACAAGCATGATTTTATGTTGTTGTTTATATATTCTAACTGCGTCAACTAATATTAATATAAAATGGATTAAAACAAGGAAACAACAAAACAGCGTTGCATCACTATCCCTCGCCATAGGACACAACATCCAAAAAGCAGATTCAATAGCATGTGTTTGTGACTCACTACTAAATAGAGTCTTTGAATGGCATTTAGAAGTGATACACATAAAGACAAGAATTCTATGAATTTCAGCTTCTTTATCGTGATGGACACCATCAACTAGTGTTGATATCAGATATTTGCGAAAAGGTGAGTATGTCCTGCTCCATCGGTGGAATCCGCAATAAATACATGCAAAGGATAATCATCTGTGCACCTGAAAAAGCACAGGAACCTGTGGTGCAAGCTAAAATGGTGAATTACAAAATGCTGATAACTATTGTTGTCACTGATGCGTCAGTTTGTAAAATGCCTATCTGAGGCCTTGAAATGTAAGCTTAATAGCAAGAATCATATGACGGGCTTTGATATCGTGGTAAACAAAATATGCGCGAAATGAACATTGCAAGCCATTTTATTTTTATGTAAGGAGTAATGAATGCAAACTATTCATGGGTTTAGCCCATCTCGTTGCAATGGTGACAGCGAAAAGCACTGGTTAGTGGTTAAGCATGTATTTGATATATATGCAAAGTTTTATAACTAAATATCTCCGGAAATCAATTCCACGTATATTTGAGTGCAAGTACGTTTAGTTGCCAAAGATAAACCAAAACTATTTATTTCTAGAAACACCAACATATCAAAAGGCACAAATTAAGCATTTGTATAGTTTTAGCAAAATATCAAACTGCTTCCCTGTGTGTCATTGTACAAAGCGTTCTTCGCGCAAAGGTGACCGTACCTCCCATACCTTGTCTTGTTTCTGTGTTTTTGCTGAAACCCAAACGAGAAAAACATAGGTCTGTGCATTAAATGTGTCATCATGATGTGATAATTACTGACGGAAACATTTGTCCCTTGCCCATGGTTTCGCATACCAAGCCAACAATGGGTGCTTTCTGGAGCCAGTGTTTTGGCAATCAAGAGTGAGTAAGTTAGGTTAAATGTTTACTGTTACAGGAAATCAGTCATACCGCGGTAAATGAGTGGTTGTATGACTTTCAGCTTTGATGACATCCACAAACTAGTAACAATACGTCAAGCTTTCTAGATCCGGTAAACGACGTGTACTACAGCTTCAACCAGGTTTGACTACTACCGCTACTGCTGCTACTGCTTCTATTACAAGTACTACTACGACGACGACGGTGTCATGTCCATATTTCGTCGTGAAGATGGAATAGTATTTTTAGTATCAATGTTCAAAATAAATACAAAGACACCAAGGCATTCTTGGTGTTATGTTTCGTAGTCAGCTGTTTGTTGTCACATATAATAATCATGTGTTGAGTTAAACAATGTATAGTATACCACGGCGTGCCTCGTTGACGTGGGAGACAAGCCGGTTGTGAGTGATACATAACGATACGTGTGTGTGTGTGTGTGCGTGCGTGCGTGCGTGTGTGTGTTGATGTGTGTGTGAGTTAAGATTTTAAGTCACATCGCCAATATTTCAGCCATATTTCGTGACTAAATCACACCATAGATTTATAGTCATTGAAAGTAAATTTAACGAAAGACAGCAAAACAACTATTAGTAGATTAACACAGATGTAAATTTAAAACTAGTGATTAAATCTAAAATATTTTAACAATGTTTAGTGCTGAATAAAGAATAATTATCTGTAATCAACATTGTTTTAATTTGTTGCACAATTACAAAAGATCAAAGGCATTATAGAGATAAAG
>VKKT01001335.1:76439-89923 GCA_008038995.1 Haliotis laevigata | reverse complement strand
AAACATTTTTATGGTTACTCATGTATCAGGTTAGATTAAAGTCGCTGTTTGCCTAAAGAGGGGTTACCATATTATTATGTATCCAGTTTTATATGGATACAATTTCAAATTATAAATCTATGTTTAAGTCAAGTTTGGACCCTTAGCTAAGTGTGAGTAGTATATATTTAGTTCATGACAAATCCCTACATAAACACAGTAGTGATATAAATGGATATACAGAAAAGTAAGACCCCATCGCCGAAATACCTTAGTTGTGCGTGCGACGTTAAATAAAACAAATAACTAACTAGTAAGACCTTTGTCTGTTAGTATTATTTAAGAGCTGTGGAGTCCATGAAGTAACTACCGTAACATCACAATGAACAAATATTAATTTCCAAAGCTAAACCTGTTTCCATCAGTTAATATTTTGACATGGTCTGTGACACAGATGAATATAGACATGTTTAGAGCCATTTCTTAAATCACGTTCTTCAATATTTTGACATGGTCTGTGACACAGATGAATATGGACATGTTTAGAGCCATTTCTTAAATCACGTTCTTCAATATTTTGACATGGTCTGTGACACAGATGAATATGGACACGTTTAGAGCTATTTCTTTAATCACATTCTTCAATATTTTGACATGGTCTGTGACACAGATGAATATGGATATGTTTAGAGCTTTATCATGGTGAATATTGATTTGATAGTACTATGCATCTTATCACCACTTGGCACTGTTACCATGGTTACACCTGCCACTTTGACAAGGCTCTCTTTGATTAATGTGTTGTTTGGCATGCTAAAAAATGCAGTTGATAGTTACATAGTATGAATATTTGAAAAATTGTCTGTCAAAGTTCCACTGCCAAAGTGTAATTGTTATTAACTGTTTTATTTATTCTTTGAAAACAAGTGTGCAATTTCAGTTTCAGTCATGATAATTACATTAATCTTTTCATTATTGTCCCAAACGATTTTGTTTGGTATTAAAGGGGTATGTTTCAGCAGGCATGATTTTGAATCCCTGCTGTATGTAAAGGCAAAGCCTAGGCACTAATGTTCTGCGATGGAAATGAAAATACATCAAGTAACATTATTACCCGTTTTAGCTGTTCAAACACTATTCCATACACATTAGGATGAAAATACCCTGACTGAGAATTCTGTCTCAGACATTTTCTGTAACTGAGACAAAAAATGGAAATCCTAAGCCATAATTTCTCAAGAGAAATTGGTCAAATCGAGTCAGTTTCTGTTTATGTAGCTGTGCATACAATTAGACTACATGCACAAGTGGAATAATGACTGATCTGCTTTACTTTTTGATCTGAAAATGGAGAGTCACGTATGATTTTGTTTTGTATTTGACATTGTAGTGTATAAAGTATTGTATGTAGCTTATTTACCTTTATATTAGTGTGGGTTTTTCTCATTTTTACCATCTTCCCAATAGGGCATGTTCAGTGTTGTTCCTCCTATAACCATATATCTGTAGATGTTGGGGTTTGTGCTGTATTTTACAGTGTGCTCTCTGTAGGTGCTGTTTACTATGTTACACTGTATTGAATTTTCCTGTGATAACATAACCTCCTATTATTTTTCATATATTTCGGAGATAGGAGGCATTGTTACTTATCATCGAATAAGCTGTATGGATTGACATTCAGTGTTGTGAAAATCTCAATCTTGATGAATTGTACGATTACAGGACTTTATCCCTGTTGTGCCTATTCACACTTCACCTGCTGTCTTCACCAACAGTTTGTTTTTTATAGAATTAAACCATGAAAAGATTAGTTCGCACATATGAACCATGTACAGAAAACCATCAATGACAGTATGTCACAATGGGGGATATTTAGATGAGGAAAATATTTACAGCTACATCCACTTACAACACCACCCCTCGTAGCTCCCTGTACACCCACAACATCATGGCCCACCCTAACACCATCCTCGCCCCTATACCACCGCTAAAGTGTCAGTATCAGCAGATGATTTCTGATTTATCACTGCTTGTGGGAGCTTGACTTCAATCAGTATTAAAGTGTTGTCAATTAATTATGTTTTTCTACACTGGATTTCTCCACATTTCTGATAATAAAACAATTGCTATATCACATTTCTTAGTGAAGATAGACAAGAAGTGAGACCCCTTTTACAGAGTAAGATGGTTGTGAGTTTAAACTTCGTGTTACCCAAATGTTGTCGTGTTAGCACAGTAATTTTACATAGAGCACTATTTTCCTATTCCAATGGTTGTTTTCACTGGTTATATACATGGTTTTATTAAGCCCATTTTTACCTCTACACTAATTTATCAGCCTTACAAAATCAAAATTTGGTGGAAGGTAATGGTCTTCCTAAATACACTTTATGCTGTATTTAGATTGTTAATTATATGTATATTTTACCAACACTGTACAGACAATGAAATATTTGTACCGAATGGTCACATTTTTTTTTTGGTATTAAACTAGTCAATGACACTAGTTATTAAAATACTTAATCACTAAGATTGGTGTTTGTGGTGTGTGAAGCTCTTGTTGTTAGGACAACTACATTGAGTCTTTGTTCTCTATAATCTGAAGTAGCCAGGCAGACATTGATACCCAATTTTCTCCAACAACTGAATGGTACAGTTCCTCTTTTGCAAGCAACACTTTACACTGTTAAACTATAACGAACAAAATAAAGATACCTCATAATTGTTTCCTGTATGTCAAACCACGGAAGAGAATACTTTACTCCCTGTTGCTGTACATCACTTGCTGGAATCACACACAGAATGTTGGTGCACCTATAAGCATTATTTGTCTCTAAAACATGTCTTGTTACACATCCGAATGCAAGTCAAAAGTCACAATATTCTTTGTGAGAAACTAAACTTTCAAAGATATAAAGCCCAAAGTGGACCCCATTTAAATCCAAGTGTCCCATAAAGAAGAGATGACAGCTTGTTTCAGGGTTCCAAATGTGTCAGGAAAACAGGTTTTAATATCTCATCAAAGATAAGATTACGTATATAATGTCATACAACAAAATACATGATGCTAAGCGAAATTCCACAAGAATATCAGGTGTCTAATTCCAATTAACATTGTTGGGTTTTTTAACCAGTTGTACTTCAGCAAATGTTTCATTTTACAATGTTGTGTACCAGGCAACAACATCTTGTAACCTCTTTCACGGACTTGAACTGTGATGGGTCCATCCACCTTTTGCTCTCCAAGCAGATGTTCTGTCCACTACAGTTGAAATGACAAGACTATCATAGATAAAATCCTGGATTATATTTCTATTCTGCTGCTTATGGGGAAAATCAAGCAGCAGATCTGACACCACTTATTTCAACAGCTAACTCCAGATTTTCTTACATTAATTTAGGAAATATAATACAGATTGACATGAAAACAGACAACACAATATGAGACATAAATAGAGTTTATTTTTCTATTATGGAATACCATACATCATACAACAGGCTTGAAACTATCAGGACATCAACTTTGACAACTTCTGTAATGGTGGGCAAACACATGCGTATCTGATGGTGCAGTTGACAGGAGTCCCCATCAGAGACACCCCACCTTGTGTAAAGTTGAAGACCTTCTTTACTCAGTGTTTGAATCCCAAGAGAGAAACTGGTTTAGTTTGATTCAGTCTCACTATAGAGCTATCTATCTCCGATACAATGTCATGTCTGCTTTTTGTGGGAGAAAAACCAAAGCTGACATTGGTTGTGGACATTTATGACCTCAGTCAAACCCTTGAGCGTGTGTCTGGCTAAGGTTAAATTTGCTTGGGTACTTGTTTTGAACCTTTATCTGAAAATTTACATGAAAGTTCTTTCCTGACCTCAAGATGCTAAACACCACAATGGTCAGAGATGAAAACTTCTTCCTGATTTGATTTATGTCACAAAATCATATTTCCTTTACAGTAAATGTGCCATTATGCCCTCTCAGTATGAGAAATATAATATATGCAGTATTTATATTCCACAAATATCAACATATCCCCATTATAATCCCCATTAAGATAAGAAAATATATACATTGAGCAATGATTAACACAATGTTTTACAGTGAAATACTAGCAGTAATTATTACACAGCCACTTCCTGAGATGGCACTATGCAAAGATCAAGTCTTCCAACAACTAACCAGAGTATTAATGTGTGGATATAAAGGGCTTTGTCTATATTAATATGATTGGCCCACTGCTAATGATTAAATTACAAGAATACCATATGGTGATATCAAGGACTTGGAAGAAAAATATGTATACATAATACAGAATAAATTAACAGTTGTTCTAATGTCAAAAATATTTATTTAACTGAATAAATAAGGAATATGGTATCAAGAGGAATACACATTTGCAATGAAAAGTCCACAAAAACACTGGGTGTCCAACCACAAATAATGTCTTTTCATCAATCTGAGAGAAGCAGAGCAGTGATTTCAAGGCCTTGTCAGCTGTATCAGACTGGTAAATAAAAGTCAAACAAGGAACTGAAAACATGAACAAGCTCCCCAGCTGTTAAGTTTGTTAATCAGTAATACAACACGAGTATTGAAATGTGGCAGAAACAATATCATAAAGCAACAACATAAATGGTCCTTGTTTGGGAGATGCAGTGAGACCCTGGATACCCGGACACATTCGTTTTTATGTAAATTGTCCGGATATATGGATTTCTGTCATCCAGGCTTACCATATACTACCGTCTATAAGCCGAATTTTAAGGCTGTAGAAAGGATTAGCAGACTTAGTCTTGTGTCAAAACACGTGGGACACTCGCGCTTCACTTCAAGCGGTCAGCGGAATATCAAAGCTTCGTGAGGATAAGTGAGTCAATTTTGCGTTGATTTAACCGGTTGGTTTGTAAAATTTACCGTTCGGGAACGGAAACCGCATATCCGTTATAGACAGTCACTTTTATAACGTAAGAGATTGTTTTTTTATAAAAATTTACCTGAAGGCGAGGTTTCCGGATATTTGGGGTCCGGGTATCTGGGGTCTCACTGTATATATCAATATGCTATCAGTATTGTATTTCTGTCTGGGTTGTTCATGAACATTCAAGGTCTTCTTTCTTATTTTCCATCTACTGAACAGCACTACCCACCATGGGTGTTCGCGGACTCCCACAAACTGAAACATGCATCTCTGACAGGTAAAAAATATACAGGAAAAACAAATGACATAGCATTCATAAATCTGGATGATATGATGTTTGATCTTAAAGTATTACAAAGCAAAGATAAACATGGCCACCAGTCCAGTAACCAAAAATCTGGGAGTATTAAGTGCTTATCTAGGATCTAGTGAATTTACAGAAACCAGTAGTCAAAATTTGGGCTTTGACTAGTAGGATATGTCTATCTCTGTAACGTTGGATGAACTACTGTGCGGAGAAAATACACAATTTTGTTCCTCAATGAAGACATCCACCTCAACAAAATGTAGGGCAAAGTAATACTCCTCCTTAGTAGAGAGTTCCACACCCAGTGTATATAGCACCATGACAGATGAAGATGGCTACCATCTGAATGTATAATTCAAATCACATTGGGTCCGTAGATGAGTGTCCAACTCGCTGGAGGAGACGTTCCCGTTCTCGGTTCATGCTGGTGAGGAATGTTTCCTGTCTGTGGTAGCGGTAGAGCTTAATGACTGACAGAAACGACAGTACTAACCAACAAATCCATGTTGCCCACAGACCGAACTAGAACACAAAAATACTCACTGTACACATTACAGGATAACACACTAACTTGTTAATTTCGTGGTACAAGTTTCAAACAACATATGATAAGTATACCTTAAAGAGATACAAAGGTAGGTGCTGTTTCAAAAGGAGTGAATGTGAGTGAGTAAGAGAGTTTAGTTTTATGTCGCACTCAGCAATATTCCAGCTGTATGGCGGTGGTCTATAAATAATCAAGTCTGGACCAGACAATCCAGTGGTCAACAGCATGAGCATCTATCTATGCAACAGGGATACAATGACATGTGTCAATCAAGTCAGCGAGCCTGACCACCCGATATCATTAGTCACCTCTTACAACAAGCATGGCACAGGGGTGGAAATAACTTTAAAATTGCTAATGTACTCCTGTACAGTGGCACATGTAAAATCACTTGCCCTGACAATTTTTCCACTATACCGGCCGTTTTCTTGTTGATTCTTTAAATAAACAACATAATCAATATTGGAAAGTCAACTGGACACCAGTACAGTGTGATATACAAATTTGCTTGCCCGACAGAAAAATACACTGGACTCGGACGTCGGGCAATGGGTTATTTCCACCCCTGATGGCATCCAATTTTAACATTTGATCCATATTCTACAATGACAGATCAAGCGGAGGGGTACACATGCCCCCTATTTTCAGACTCTGTATGCATCAAAACCAATGTCATATCGCACTTCATGACTTGAGTAGTGTGCAACCCCCTCACTCCATCCTATTATAAATTTACCTTTACAGACTTTAGATTCTCAATGGGTTTATTTTATGTGTGAACACCTGGGTTTCGATAACCCACCTAGGTTACAATGTGTGATGCCCATTTCTGTTGTCTCATGACATGATATTGCTGGAATATTGCTAAAGTGTAAAACTAAACTCACTCACACACTCTAGTTTCTTACCTGTGACATTTCAAACTCTGTGTAGTAGTTGTCGGTATTGATCAGTAGCCCTGTAGTGAACACAATCCTGCCATCAAACTGGCCATTTTCACATCTGAAGGAAGCACACACAATGTTGAATTACACTGACAGTAATTGAGCTGAATGTTGTTACAGCCAGCAATAATTCAGCTCTATCTCAACTGTAAGTAACTGAAGCCTACCTAAAGAAATCAGCATTAGAAAGATCATGACACATGGCTTAACACAAAGTCCTACCATGACAACAGCAATACAGACAAAGTCCATCTGCAAGTTGTAGCCAACTCTACGCTATGCATATTTTCTCCCAAAATCTGCAATTTGTTGATCTCTGTCAAGAACACTTAAACATGTTTCAGTTGCATTGTGGTATTTTCCTACCAGTTGTGTCATTCTTTGAAACTTTGGGCATTCCATCTGGAGGTTTTGTCACACTCCTTTACAATAATGTAAGAGCCTCTCCATGTTCTATTTTGTGTTGCCTGTGCCCATCATCATTAACTTATAATAATAATAATTAGTCCATTTATATTGTGCTAAATCCATACCGACAGCATGCTCATATTGCAGACAGTTCATTATTACCCCAGATAACCCAGGCTGCCTATGAAGCACTGGAAGGTTATAGTCACATGACTTATCCCACCAGGTGCCCATTTTCTGCTGGGTTACATAGAATTTACCTTTACTACAATAACATCATTGTTTGTTGTTTAATGCAATACTCAGCAATATTACACCTATCTGACAGCAGTCTGCAAATAACTGAGTCTGGAAGAGATTGGGATCAAAAGCATTATCTACGCAATTGAGATTTGATATGTATCAACTAAGGCAAGTTGTTTTCAGGCTAATGTCGTCGACTTACTGCTCTATCTGAGACACTGGATTGGTGATGAGCGAGCACCACTCTCTGAAGCCCACACTTGCTGTGAGGGCTGTTGCAAACAGCACCACTGTCATGACGAGTGTCACAGCACAAGTAACAAATGCATCAAGCCAAGAACTGGAATAGACAGCAAAAAATCATTTTGTTAAACCACAAGTTCAAGATCAACATGTTCATTTGGGTAAGGACTTCCGCCCGTATCCCCCCTTAAATCTAATTCTAGTCAAATCATACTTCACTTAGTAAGGATGAGTGTTAACATGTTTCTTTAATTCTATCTGAATATACTGAAAGACATATTCAACTTTAAAAAATGCCACTTAAAGAAATTGTTCTACATCGTTAAAATTTCGGGGGGGGGTTACAGGCGGAAGTCTTACTTCTATGTCGTAACATGGCAAATAGTATCAAAGAAATAAATTTATGTCATCGGGTCATAGGTTTTGGGGGTGCAGTGTTTACCTCACACAGAAAACTGTAAATACTTGGATGGCTTGATTTAAGATAAAGTTGTCACATTAATAAGTGAAGTTGCTAGAAGTTCTGTAGTCTGTTGTTGTACAGTTCTTCCTTTATTGAAGGAGATGATTGTCCGAGGCTATAACAGATCGTTCTATGATTTACAGGCCTGAATCGAGGCTCAACCTTCGGGTCTGATAACCACCAGAGACCATATAATAGATTATATGGTCTCTTCACCGGGGCTTGTATTGCTGAAAATAATACGTCCTGGGTCCTACAAGCGTACTCTGATGTAGGACCCAGGACGTATTATTTTCAGCAATACAAGCCCCTGTGGGTCTCTGTAACCACAGACGATAAATACATCCGGAATTGTTCGGTCAGTGTTTTACCTGTCAATCCCTCTACACAGATATCGTGACTGCCAGATCATGTAGAATATCGACAAAACCATCACAGCAACACCAACGAAAACAGTAAAATTACATGCACTATTTGGTCCCCATGTTATGTTCAGTTTCACTTGAGAAATGCTCGACTGTGGTATCCATGAGCCTGAACTATAGAGTAAACAGTTGCCTGAGAATTCATTCAAGTTTGACCAAACGGGAACAAATATGAAGAAAGAGAAAATAAATGACAAGAGAAACGCTGTCACTTGAGACAACACGAAAATATTTCCAAGTCCCATTGCTGGAGACAATATAAACACTATCAAAGGGGAGTGAACTCGATCGGAAGTCTCGTGACGATGAATCGGACGTTGTAAAAAATAGAAACAGTCCGAAAACTAGCCTGGTAAATTTTCAGTGCTTCATAACACGGGAAGGGACATAACTGCCGTCAGCACAAATATAAGTAAACTCCACACAGCGTTCCAAGGCGTTTTATGCAATGCACAAAGTGCTAAACGCGTTGGTAGGAGTTACAGCACATCAGCTCAAAATGTCGGCCAACTTGGACAAATCAGAATTGGAGGTAGCTCCGTCGAGCGAGGACACCGCTAAACAGGCTGAAAGTAATCAAGGTAATCCTGTGTTGGTGTGAGACACTGAGACTTATTCTAAATGCATGTATGTGAATGATGATCTGAATTTTAATGAGAGACACATATTTCCAGATTATGTCAACTATATACGTGGAAATATGTTTGAAAAGACGACCAATGTTTATGCTTTTTACGCAGACGATATTCTATGAATGATTATGACAATCGGTGCATATGTGAGTTCAGTGTTGTAATTGAAAGGTTTTGTCGAGATTTACATTTTATCAGGCATTTCACATGAATAACACGCGAAATTGATATGGCGAGGTGCAATATTGTGCAATGTATTTCCTGGTGGCTGCATTTATGTGCAAAGTGTTTTTCCATTCCTGTTATTTGTACCATGACATTGGATATTTATGTAAAATATAGACAATTATGTAATAGTAATTATGATGCACTCCGAATGCTGAATGATATTCAGAAGACAATTAACAGGTCATATGTTTTCAGGGCCGTTTTCGGACGTCACATGTTTTCAGACAGCAGTGTTTACTCTCGCTCTAACGTGTCTAGTTCAGTAGTTGCCTCGCACAGATATTGTAACTCTTGTGATGGCTTTCGTATAAGATAAAGTTGGCTTTATTAAGATAATGACATGTTTTACTACTGTTCATGTGATATTTAAGACAATGGACGTGCTTTTAAAAGTGTACAAGAACCTATATAAGTTTCAATCTTTCATCCCTCACTGACATCATGCAGTCACACTATTGACAACTGTAGTCTGTTGTACATTTGTTCTTATATTTTGGAAGAGATAATAACAGATCCATTCCATGATTTATGGGTGATAGCCAAGTGATTGGAGAAGGTGCTTACCTCAGCAGCCTGAATTCTGATTATTTTTTACCAGATTACCGCTCTCACGCCACGGGTTCTACCTATGGCAACGAAGTTGCTTAGAAATGGAGAATGTTAAATTTCCTATGCAATTGTGTACATTCAAGAACAACTACCTAAACACTTTGAAAACCAAAAACCCTCCTAAGTTTTCTCTGAAATTTTGTTTGGTGTTAAAAAACAATATATTTCTCCGCTTTTTTTCATGCTCAGGTAAAAGCACTATTATGGAGTAATAATTCATACAAAAATTAATTATTAGTTATTACCACTGCAAGCGGTATATAAGGATTCAGATATTAGGAAAATATAAATACAGAATATTAGTTCCATCATAATCAGTAATAGATACGGAAAGACACCAGTTTAAAGTAATATAAACTCATCTCACAGACATACTATTCAAAATGTTATCAGTTACAACTACATAGTTTAAAAGATAATTCTTGATAAATCCAAGCCTAAGGTAATAAGGACTCATCTCTTAGACACTCCTTTCAAGTAAGACAAAAGCTATGTCTAGATGGTTTAATAAATCACTTTGATTTGTTTGTAAGGTAAACATGTCATCACCATCATAGAGTAATAATTCATTCACAAATTCATTATTAGTTATTACTCCATTATAGCACCATGCAACTATATTTCTATTTGGATATTTTTGGAAACTGAGTGAAGAAAATACTGCCTGATATCTGAAGGACATATAATTTTGGTTGACTTTATGGCATGTTTTATGTATTTGGCATTGTCGGAGAAAGACAAGATTTGAATGTTGATTAGGATGTATCTGACCCAAATTCTTATTCCAAGTACAGTAGAATACTTTTATAACGAACACGGTTTTATAACAAACACGGATATAACGAACTGATGGCTATAGCGAACTGTTTTAAAAGTCCCCAATAAACCTTATATTATCATATAAATAGTGAACTACGCATATAACGAACTAATTTCAGTGGTCCCCTGAAACTCGTTATAAAGGTATTTTACCGTATAAGAAATCTCAGTTTGCCAGTCAGCATTTGATGCTCTTTCAGCAGAACTTAAAGTGACTGAGGTTAGATTTAAATAATGTCCTGAATAGAAAAACAATCATTTTACAGTGTATCATAATGTGTTCGACATCAATTCATCGTAAATGAAAAAATATTTCAATAGTTTGGAATATCTTTTCTGGAGAGGACTTTTCCTTGTTCATTATATCTTTTTCTCTTCATAATTATACAATGAAAATATTCCTCATGTTTGGAATGATCAGCATTATGCTGCAACGAGTGACCAAAGGAGGACATAGCTTTGTTTGTTTCTTGGTATAATTAAAATTGAAATGCAGTTAACAATTTGATTTCCTGTCTTCACAATACAGTATTTTTGTAAATTTAAATTGATTAAGTTATAAAACACAAGTGATTTGTTTAACGTTTGTGACAAATTCTCAAATGGCAAATCATTTCCCCTTAAATCACTGTACATAAATCACATTAATGTGTGTTTTCATATGTTTTTCCTATCATTGTTTTCATAAGTGGCTTCCAATCAATTCTATCATGCTTATCCTTTTGATTGTATAAACATTCTGTACATCCATTGCATAAACATACCACTTAATCTCTTTGAACTCTGCAAATCTCAATCAAAACACATCACTTTATCTCTGTACATCTCAATCAGTAATACTATCTCACTAGCTTCCTGTACATACTATATATTTTGCTCGTACCATATTCTGTCATTCACCTGATAAAGGGGCAAGAAGTAGCCCAGAAACRTCGTGTTGTAAATATTAAAGAAGTTGTAAMTCCATACCATACGTTGTTATGAAACAATATGACATCATTGCTCTGTCCAATCACATTTAATGAGGTTGTTTCTTTTTCTATCAAACTGCTGGACACACTCCTTAAGCCAATCCATTAACATGATTAATACTCAAAATCTGAAAGATCAGTTTGTATTTCAGAAACAGCAATGGTGACAGAAAGTAAGACAGAAGTAGTTGCAAAGACTGAGAAGACTGAAAAAGAGTCTGAGCTGGACAAATATTGGAAGGCAGTGAAGGAGAACCCTAATGACTTCACTGGTTGGACGTACCTGCTGCAGTTTGTTGAACAAGAGGTAAGGGATGTTCATGAAAACATTCAGTCAGCTCTGTGAATCGCCATAAGCAATTTCTATCAATGTTATTGTTCCGATTATATAGGTGATTTACCTAAATTTAAAATCAATATCTTTTTTCAAGAAATCCAGCTTAATGCAGTAGAGTATGTGGCACCCAAAAATGTACAGGTATGTATGCGGAAATGTTGACTTAGTGTCTGTGTCAGACTTCTCAACAGCCAAGTAGTGGGTATTTAAGTGCAGTCCAAAGCAGTGTGTGACATATGTTCATGACAACTGGTTAATGATCAGAATTATGAGGTTTCCTGCGCTTCTGGTAAGGGTGATAACTCATGCAGATACCAGCTGGAAGACCACATGGAAGGAAGACAACACAAAACTATGGACTTTAACAATTTTATTCAAGCTGAATCTGAGGATTTACAAACAAGTTTTTAAAAAAAGACAGACAAGGCTTTTATCTGTTGTGTATTACCTGTAGCTTTAGTGGGTTTGGCATGTTAATGTTCAAGCACATTGGACTATAATGACTTGAACTTTGTCACACACTGCCTATGTAGAGACTTGGGCTTAGTCCTAAATAGATAAATCTGATATTTAAAGTATTAACATAATGAGCTGTTTGTTTAAAAATTGATGTCACTTGAAGTTGTGAATACAGAAAAATGTATCCAAATATTTGGATGTATAAAGTTTCTTGTTATTGAAGCCATTTTTATTTCATTTCCTCAGAACAACTTAAAAGCAGCAGAGGAGGCTTATGATGCATTCTTCAGTCACTACCCATATTGCTATGGTTACTGGAAGAAATACAGCGATATGGAGAAGAAATTTACTGACATTGACCGAGCTTTAGCGGTATGTACTTCTACCATTGATTCCGAGTCCTCTCTGGAGCAGCAGATTTGGAGAGACCTCGAGAGTTGCATAAATGTATGATATATATGAACTTTGATTCTGTTGATTTCAGAAGACTGCTGTGTAACAACTCTTATTGTTTGTCTTATCAGATACTCCTCAACAGTACCATGTACGTTTGATATCTTTTAAGATAATACCTCTGGGAGATGTAACTGTCTCATTAACCTAGTCAGTCTCCATGTGACTAAATCTGTATTTGGTGTTTTCTATGGTTGACCATGAGGTTCTAGATTTTCACATCACTCTGACCCATAGTTTTCTTTTTGTGTGTGTTTTTGGGTGGGGGTGGGGGTGGGGCAGTTTATATTTTGTTATTTATCAGAGGCCCAGATAAGCTGTGTATCCGGGTAAAATACGCATAGAAAATTTCAAATTACGCATTGAAAAATAATTGTTGAGTACCATTTACACATTTAAAATGTTAGATACGCAAAAAGTTTAAAACAAATGCATGCAAAATATATTTATAAAAAATCGCTTGCGTAATGAAAAAGACATCAATTGCTATCAAGTTGT
>VKKT01001335.1:42813-56000 GCA_008038995.1 Haliotis laevigata | reverse complement strand
ATTTTTTTAACCCGTCCTCCACAAAATTCACCCGTCTCGGACGTTGGGACGGGCTATCTTTCGTACACTGAGTACAGACTTCAGTCCCTGTAATACCTGTGCCTGGATAGGCTGATCATGTGTTTTGGGTTCTTTTTGGTGGTGTAATGATACAGCAAGACAGTATTTATTGCAGTATGAGGCTCAATATAACACATTGATTTACAACTCCTGTGTCACAATACATATGCCACATTACAAATTATATTTATATAGAAACATGTTAGAGTTTGTTCAAGTCACACTTAATGCAGATTCTCTAGTATTTCCTGGTCGGCTATAAATGACAGAATCTTCACAGTATATAATGAATGGACATAATTAATGTTTTAACTGGTATTGAATTTTATCTTTTACAACTGATGATTTTGTAAAGTATTATGGGTTGTGTCCTTGTATTTTTAAGATTGTTTTATTTTTCTCAYGCAWWACATTGACCACGTTTCCAGTGGGTGTATGTTGGTTGGTACTAAAAGCACAAGAAAACAACAAACAGTAATTAATTTGGCCTGGAAGTTGCCTTTAACATCCTCATAAAAATTTCAAAATATGCATCCACAATTTTTAGGCTGGCTTTTACTCATCGTACTTTTGTAGACACTATATTTAGGCATAAAGTCAGGTTGTATTAATGGTGAGGTAATGATTTATAAAACTAATGTTTCAAGAACAAAGCAGCAAATGACATCATTTTGTCTTGAAATGGAATCCCGTATATTTCACTTCAATACCAGGGCTATGTTTTGTGCCTTTTATGACCTTGTCGCCAAATGAAAGTACATACATGTACATTCTATAGATGCCATACAAGGGAGATTGGTTGTGCAAAATGCATTATTATCTGAAAACTACATACATATTATGAAAACATGACATTGCATGAATTATTAATAGGGTAAAAGGTACTACAGAATGGACATTGTGCCAAAGGTCTCCATACAACATGTACCAGAGATGGGGAAATCTGAACCACCAAATGAATATTCCTCAATTTAAAGGTGTACTGTAGAATCCTCCAGGGTATTTTCTTTCTTTTTTTCAACTTTTTGAAATCCAGGCTCATTGAAGGTATCAAATCATTTAAATCGAGAGTGACTTTAATCATTGTCAAAGTGTACATTGTTTTGGTTACAACAATTACCATAATTGTTAAGAAATGAATGTGTCGTGGTTATATTCTTTTAATGCTGCAGTGTTGTGGCAGGTCATTGTATGAATGTTTATTGTGTACTGGAATGGAGCTTGTTTGAAAATGATCTTTTAATGCATTGTCTGTATGCACTGCAATATTGAGTAGAATGATCATAAATAAATTCTAATACATAAACCTGTTGTAACAAGGGACATTTTGGATGCAAGAGAAAATAATGCAAGATGACTGTTGCCATGGTTTCAGGTCTTGTCTTTGAAACTTTGCTCACAGATACCAGAATTCAGTACAATTGTTTTATTATGTTATTTGAGATGAAAAAGTGTATTTGTATAAGTGATGAAGGGTTCATTTTCACACATAGTTTGTCTGTTAGAGGTTGAGGTGTGCAAGGGAATCAATGCATTTATGCTTCAGTTTTTTGTGAAGTAAGTTGTTATTTGAGTGACAATGTCAAGATGTTAAAATAAAGTTGATTGCAAAAATGTGTTTTATTTTCATTCTGTTATTCAACTGACTCATCATGCAGTAATCCGTCAAGTACTAGAGTTGCTTCAAACAGAGGAACAAAGTCATGTCCTCTGAAATTAAACACAAGCTACTTCACTCTTGGGTAAATCCAATTTCAATTCAGACTTGATTTTTTTTTCTTGATCATATGAACACACGATATATCATATCGGAAAACTTCTCCTGCTGCAAATATGCATGTTGTAACATACGCTGGACATTGAAAAGTAACACACTGGTCAGGTTTCCCTTCTGTTGATAACTTGATATCCACGCTGTTCCAGTTCACAGACTGATTTTATTATTCACAGCCATAGTTTTATTCACAAGTTCCTAAGTTGTCAAAGAGAGAAATGATCAAGTCTTAGCAGATCCCTTTGACTGTGTGTCAATAGCTTCTCTAGATTGTGTCCCCTGTTCTCCATCTTGAACCTGCTGCTCCTCGGCATCTGTAAAGTCCACACCAAACACCATACACTCTGGTAGAGATTCCTCCAGGAGTATAACCATCAACTGAAGGTGGTTCACATTCGGGAGATTGCTCAGCTTCAAACCTTTCAACTTCCTGCAAACAAGACATAGTTGTCAAGAACTCCACTGTGGCATTTTATTTGCTATTATTCTCCATTATTTTTATTCCACGATCAACCAAATTAAGTGACTAAAATAATTATTTAAATACTAATAAAACCAAGGTACAGAACAATGAGAATATTGCATTGTTATACCTGCCAAGAATGATAGAATAACTTTAATCATTTGAAAATTTGAAAGAAAATCAGTGTTGCTTAACCTCTTTTGAGTAGTATATATACTCACTCAATATATTGGTAATGTAAAGTTGAAACTGATGGTGATGTTAAACCTTTACATTCATGATCAACACCTGAAAATCATGACAGTTTGTGAACAGATTTAAGGTAAGTTTGGCACAACTCACTCTAAATGATGAAGACAAGCCAGGCCATTCTCTGTGATCTGATTACATCCACTGATGTCAAGGAACTCCAGAGTGTGCTTAAACATTTGCAGCCGAGCCATGCACCAGTCATCAACATACTGACAGTTGCTTAAACTCAGGTATCTCAGCTCAGTCAGGTTAACTGTGAACGTACAATGCTAAAATAAGGATCTAAGCACAACTCACTCCAATTTATATACGGTATAATAACAAACCCCCAACTTGAGCGTTTGAATATACAATGCTAACATACAGGACCCATTCAACGTCATATCATTTCTCGGACATCCCAATTTTCAGACAGTTCATTATGAGTATCCTAATATGCACCTGTCAGAATGGACTCGTCAACTGGTCCTAATCCTATTACTCACCTGTCCACTCAGCAGCTTACTCTGTTGCTGCTTATACTCACTACTAATTAGTTACCACTACCTGATAAGAACTCACCAGCAGATGGACTGATATAGTTGTGATTAAAATCACATGAATACAGCCTAATCATCAGTTTGAAACCTCGACACAATTGCAGTCCGTTTGATTTCATTTGAGACTGATGAATTGCTCACTAACACAAAATCTAATAAATGCAACAAAACCAAATTTTACACAGTCATATGAAATCCACAGACCAACCCTGATGATTTGTCTCATAATTTTGGACACCCAAATAAAAAAGTTATTTAATAAACCATCATTATTTTGTTATCACTTTTTGCTATTTTGTATGAGGGGGGACCACTTGCTGGTAGAACAGCCAAGTAATGAACAAGTGTGCGTAGTAAAATGTAAATTTCACATGTGCAACTTGCACACCTGTTACAAGAATATGTAAATACAATTGAAAAACAAGTATCAAAACTTGTGTTACCTGTCACAAGTAAATGTACTTCAAAAGTGCCTCTGTTCACTAAACAGGGAATGGGTACCACCAATTGTGTTTAAAGTTGCATTCATCTCGGGGAGTAGAGAATGGTAAATGGAAAGAATATGGACCCACCCAAACAAATAAACCACATCTGAGCAGATACTAGTATCTTGATATCTGTGATATATGATAACAACAAAAACAACAATAATATTTGTGGACACAAAGCAGATCCCGTCATCTCTTCTGTGTGCACCAGTACAAAATCACGTTCAAATATAGAATACATTTTTGACTGACAAAAAGGTTTATTAAACATTACCTTTAAGGAGTGTTTCTTTAATTCTTTTTACAAATATATGGTGTAATTCTATATCTTGTGTTTATTTGGGTCTCTCTATTTAGTGGGACATATTCAATTACAAGAATGATCATGTCAATAAACAGTAACCGCAGTTACATTCATAGTTTTCCTATTATAAGCCTTGGTCTTGTCAAGCTTAATACCTATACCATGAGATTAGAACAAATGGTTGCATTTTCCATTCTGAAATATAATTTATGCACAGAAAATGAGGCATGACAGTTCCACAAATTACATGTAGTTCACACACTATGGAAGGGACAAAACATACCCCGGAAACAATGTTTCAAACAATATAGAAGTTGTTATCCACAATAGATGTCTCAATGGCTGAAATATTACCCAAGTAATTTTAAATTTTAACTCCCTCACTCTCTCTTTAATAGATTCGTGCCATCATCCTAACTCACCAAAGTTGTCCATTCCGATGTGCATGAGATTTGTATTAGAGGCATCCACTGCTTCCAGTTTCATACCCTCCACCTTCCTGTTAGGGAGGTAGTATTTCTCATCTTTCTCCATCCTAAACCATGTGTCACGGTCTGCAAACTTCACTGCACCACCACGCTTTACAATGAAGTGAGATGTTGCCAAATCAGGGCCTAATATCTCGTGCCGTTCAGGCAAGAATCTGTCAATAAAAGATTAACTTTGCAATGAAATATCACAAAAATATACACACAGTTTATATAGTAATATAATGACCTACATACATTTATAATGAAAAATAATATTAAGAACAGTTTTGTTCTTTTATTCTATCATTTCATGTATTTGATTTAACACAAATAGTTAAACTCTGGTAAGTTGTAATCCAGATTATCTATCAAATATGTGATCATTTCGGGCACAATGTTTTCAAAGTACCATATACAATTGTATATAAACATAAATGCTCTAACTTTTGAGAACGTCTCTGCATTTCCAACTCTGCAGCCTGGTACATTTTCTTTATTCCACTGAAACTCAAGTCATAATCCTTTTGAAGCCACACTAGGAAATCATTGGGGACTCCTTCCTTTTTGTCATAAAATTTATTCTTGCTATAACTCCTCCTGCAACTACAAGTAGAGAGCCACTTTTGTCTTTGTAATACTCTCTGAAAGGAAAGAAGCAAAATTTAAAATATATTAAATAGCAAATTGTTTTTTCTCTTTGTAACAAGTTCTATGTTCATTGGTTATGAAAGCACAACGGTTTGTTTTCCTTTCTCGTGCATGCGCATGACGATGCCACACCCTTCCCATTCAGTTTTTTTTCGTGCCATTGCTTCTGGTATTGCAATGAGTCCCAGATGGAGCGAAATGTGTTTCAATTGGATATAATTACACTGTCCTAAAGTAACGCCTAACCCTAAACCCTAAGGGTTGTTTGCTTCTAAGGAAGTGTTAGCTCCCTAAAAATCGGAAAGGGTTGTTTGCTTCTAAAGATGTGTCATCTCCCTAAGGATCCGAAAGCAGGGCTCGATTTAAGAGATGGCAACCAAGATGCACCAGGTGCAACCTCAGATAAAAACCTAGTTGCTCCAGCCAAATTCCAGTTGCACTGCTTTTATTGCAATCTGTATCATGGGACCCTCTATTATCGCGGTAGTTAATGTTGTCGCCATTGGGATTATGAACGGCTACTGACATTTAGCATTTTATATATGTTTTCAGTTGACTGATGTTTAATCTTCATTTTTGTCCCAAACAATGTGACACATGGTCGCAACTCGTTTAATCCCATTGCGGCAATTCCGATGGTCTTGTTTGACCTGGAAATTGAAGCAACTCTCTATTATCGCCGTATTTCTATTTTCTTACTAAGGCACGCGGTACAAGCAGATGACACTGTGAAACGTTTACTAAGACAAGTAATGAATCTAAATAGTTTGATCATTAAAACATATTTAGGAATTTCATTCACATTATTAATATCATCATGCTTTTAACCCAAACATCTGAAACTTCTACTCATTTGGATACAAGGTAACAATAACATTACAAAATATTGTTTTTCCGGCTTAAAACGTACCATACAAGTTGCTGCTGTGTGCAGAGTGAAGTTGCATAATAGTAATACTTAACTTTCTGTTATATTTTTAGCACGGAAAATATGCAGATGACCTTACTGTTGTCGCAGGATTTCTCTTGATGAAGTAAGTTTTGATTCATGCTAGATGTAAGGGCAGTAGGGGTCATACTAGTTTCAAAATGTTCTAGAACTTACTGAAAAGATGAATGCTTTAATATTTCTCCGATTACACATAACATTTCAATGAAATAAATGACTGTTTCAACAGCAATGAATATATTTTACGTAATTTACATATGTAAACAGCCGATGCCGGGCGTGGTGTATCTGCTTTCCCGATGTTTTTGCGTGCCACGATAATAGAGAGTCCACGATAATAGAGAGTCCCTGTATAATGAAAGAAATGTGCTATTGAACTATTCAAAGTTGAGAAGAAAAATGAGCTGACATACTAATGCTTATAATGTTAGATATATTGTTGATTTATTTCTCTAAAATTTACTTGTACCTGGTGCAAGTTAGGCTAATAACTAAGTTGCACTCGTGCAAGTAACAAAGCACTAAATCGAGCCCTGGAAAGGGTACCTAATCCTTTCCAAATGATCAGAAAGGGTACCATACCCTAAGGATTGTAAATGGATGTTTGCTTCTAAAGATGTGTTAGCTCCCTTAGAATCAGAAAGGGTACCTAAACCTAACCCTCACGATCGTAAAGAGTTGTTTGCCTCTAAAGATGTGTCAGCTCCTTAAGGATTGGAAAGGGCACTGGAGCATGAGGAGATACTGTGATATTTGCTCCGCGGCAGACAGTCATCACTAATGGTGTGATGATTCATCGATCCATGGGCTGCCGATACAGTGAATCGATACAAGGTTTTAAACTGTTGTATATCCAAATATGATACTTCAAATGGACAATATATCGATGTTTAACTTTGAATATTGAAGAATCGCCATATCTGTCAAGAAAAAAGACTCATTTTTATTTGATGATTAAAATATATGCTTACTTATTTTCCCTTCATAATTAAATGTTTTCTTGGAAATTCTTGCATCAAGAACTGTGTCAGACAGAGCTCACATGTTATCAACTTTCACAAAGTCTGTGTATAAACTTAATTATTTGGTTTTTGATTGGACATTGAACAACACTGGCAGAATTTCACTAAATACTTTAAAATTGGTTATGTTTTGATCTTAAGGTGTTTTAAAGTTGGTGTTAGTATTGTGATACTATAGTATCGCCACCCATGTATCAGGATTCGTGTCATATTGCAGCTTAAGTGCACAATACTTTGGCAATATATACTAAAATTTAGTATTGTGATGTATCATATTGCAGGTTTTATGCCAATACCATCACTAGTCATCACCACTGGCCCAGTAAACTACATTCTTGCCTTTTCATGTTTTTGTCCAGACAGCGGGCACACAAACCCTGGCTAATATTAGTTTTAGTTATAAAAAACGGGTCGTGATGTTTGGTCATGTCTTGACTGCCCCGGTGTGTCCAGCCCATCGTAACTCTCGGTTAAATGTTGCTCCTGATATTCCACCCCGAGTATCAACATCAATTCTGAATATCGTGTGATCAAAATATACCTTGAATCAGTGTATGAAATAAGGCCCGTCCAACCGCCAGAGACGGGCTAGATTTCTGACGGACGGTCCAAATATACAGCTAGCCAGTAGCCAGCCCGATGGTCTGGTAACAATTTCTTTTGATCGTCTGATCTGGCTAAATCCATTTTGGCTGGTTACATTTTGAAGTTACCAGCCCTGAGGTCTGGCTGGGTTTTTGGCTTATTTCAAACACTGTTTGAATATGTGTCAATTCGATTCTTAGATCTTGAAAGCTGAATTTGTACGTGCAATTTGATTAAGTTTAAGTCACATCTCTATCATGATATTCCGCATGACCTTTACAAATTAACTTTAATGAATATATTAAGTAACGCAAAATGCATGTGTATATTCAGCTGTGTAAAAGGAGCACGCGAATAAAATACGTGTAGTTTCTCACTGTCACCCTGATAAGCGTTAATTAGCAAAAATACTTTTTGAAGAAGCAAACCTGAACATGCTGGAAAAGAGAGGCCATTTTGTGTCGCTGCAAACATTCATAAATAACTCAATAAGTATTATTGTTTATAGTATTCAATCTGTTTGGTTCACATATGCATTATGGACCCCTGTGGTAGTATCCCGAATGGACATTTATCAAATTATCTGCACTCTCCATCAAAGAGGATAATATTATTACCCACGGTACAAGCGGCTACTCATCCACACAGATGGCGCTGTTGCACAAAATCATCAAGGTGTCACTTCGTCTGTCAACCGCATATCATGTACCTTTACCGTCACAAAATCTAAGGCGCCTCAGTAGTTTATGACAACGCTACATTGCGTTTTTAAGTATTATGCAAAATCTAAAGTTTTAGATTACGACGAAATAATATGTCGTGTAATGGAAAAAACTGTAAATAACACGAATACTAAGAAGCGCAAGTAAAATCGCTCTTACGGTACCGATTTTGCCCAAGTACTGTTGACTTGGATGCATTAATACGTCATTGTAATCATTGTAATTCTTTGCAAACGTACATCCTCCATGCTTTCTTTTACGTTTTGCTTTTAGTATCTTCATTATTTGTTGTCATTTCAAATTGCTGTAGGACTTGGAATTCATTGTAATGTAACTCATCTGCTGGAATATTTTTGATGCCAAAGGGGAC
Source organism: Haliotis laevigata (assembly GCA_008038995.1). NCBI lineage: Eukaryota > Metazoa > Mollusca > Gastropoda > Lepetellida > Haliotidae > Haliotis > Haliotis laevigata. The sequence continues at coordinate 47,354 of VKKT01001335.1, read as the reverse complement.
ATTGTTGAACATTTGGTTACTGTGAGGATAATTCCATGATAAACAAATAGTATTATTGGTAGATAGATTAAATAATACAACATTTATGTATGTTATTACAGACTATTCCCTTATTTTTCTTTGTGTCTGTCTTGTAGATATAATAACAAGAATTCATAATTCAGGATAAAACAAATAAATTTGATCTCTGTTGTTACTCTTAAAGACCCCTTATATATCAATAAATATGTTTTATTTTAATGATAGACACCAGAGGGTAAAAAGAAGGTAATGAAATGTTATTATTTAAATGAAAATATAATTCAACATGAAAATTTGGTGAGATTTGGTAACCACAGGTTATGTATTTACAGGCGTCCTGTAGAAGCCAATCTCTGAAGCTTACTGGTTTCTCAGGGACATCTGTGCCATCAAGGTGTTTGTGGGGATGGCTCAATTCGGTTTTCAATAGGTAATATTAGTACTAAAGTCTAAAATGCTGTTGTATAGTTAGTATGCTGCTAGCAGTACCAATGTTTCTTGCAAGAGCTCATGTAATGATCATGTTGACTACTGATTATGTATAATACATAGGTAATCTACATGTAAGTGAGTGAATTGGTTTATGGGGTCAACACTTTACACTTTGCTGTACATATCCAGTCTAGGTCGAGACCATTTGACTTTGCAAGATGACACTTATTGTTATTGGCAAAAACAAGGGTTGATTGTCTCAAGTTGTATGTAAGTGTTTGATTGTGGTATCAATGTTAAATGTGGCATGATATTTCCATGGGCACACAGAATATCTCACTCACTCAATCACTAACTCACTCACTCACAGAACTATGTGGTAAATTATGAGTACCCAATGTAGAGGTAGCTTACTTGTACATTTTAACAGCACTTGGTTGAATTATTAAACAAGGTTTCAGATGTTAAATGTAACCCATTTAAAAATACTGCAAATACACACCCGTCAACAATAACTGAAACTGAAGTAGACATACACTGTTCTATAACTATTAGCTTAGTGATGTGGCTGCTTCAGTCTATGAGCACATGTTAAATTAATTCAGTTGGTTTCAAGTGGAACAGAGAAGAGTACTATTCCTGATAAGAATGCAAGCATCTTTTCTTAAATTTTCCACTGAAAGAACAAAGAAATTGAAATCCACAAGTCAACCATGCCTTCAGAAGTGATAATGTGTTGTTAAATCCAACAGGGTTGATGAGGAACGTCTGAAGCAAGTAGGCCCTGACCGAGCATGTGCAGAGTGGGTGTTAAGGTGTGGCGGGAGTGTCAAGTGGGTGGGTTTGAATCACTGGGAGAAAGACTACAACACACTCCCAGCCAGTGGATTTGACAAGTACAAGGTCGAGGAGATTGATGGCACAACATCTGCTGTCATGAGCCTAGGATTCCCACACCTGAGTAGGTAACATTTTGTTGTATTGAATTCCCTTAAAATGTATCTATAGCATTTATGTTCAAACCCTTGGAAATTCAGGGTTAGAATTGATCCCCAGTGACTATAAGATGTGAAATACTCTATTCGGTACTTGAGCATATTGTTTGGTTGATGGTGTTTACCGTATATGACCATAGCTTAGTCGACCTCATAGATAAGCTGTCCTAACTTCACCCTTAGAAACATCAAAATGGTATGTCCGGTACATAAACCTGAACCAACAACCTTCTTGCTCCTTCTTGTCGTAATTAGTCTTTAGATATAGTGTATAAACAAATCTGGAGAATCGTGCAAGTTAATTCTGTTGTTACACTATGTTGTAATAAGTCGTACCCCGGTGACAAGGAATGTTGTTTATCATGTCAATCATCAGATAGTCTTGTCCAAACTCGTATATTTAATGGCAGCTGTCACATCGCCAGAATACTGCTGAGTACTGAGTACACACAAATTCAGTCTATGCCATCAATAAATGTTAAACAGTGAGGAAAATATGAGAGAAAGATGTAAGTTTGTACACCAAGTTATGTGGTTAAAGCGTTTGCATGTCACGCCAAAGACCTGGGTTCGATTCTCCACATGGGTACAATGTGTAAAGCCCATTTCTGGAGTCCCCGTCGCGATATTGCTGTAATATTGCTAAAGGTGGCATAAAATTAAACTCACTCACTCCAGCATTTAGGAACAAATTAAGAATGAGTTTGAGCTCTAAATGTGTGATGTAGAGGATATCAGTGAGTTCAATAATGTATTTGGTATTAATCCTGAATTTATTGCTTCAGGTGGTCTGACACATGTGAAGAAGATTGTCCTCCATGACTGTCGCTATCTTGATGACGATGCCCTGAATTACCTCCCTCAAGTGAAGGCCACCCTTCAACATCTGCAGATCAGCTCTTGTGGCGACATCACAGACAGAGGATTATCCCCCTTGTCTGAACTTGTGTAAGTATGGCTGAAATTGTTTTCCTTTTATACAGTAAAATCTGTATGAATGCATATCTGTGTAGTCATGGTAACAGTGACCAAGTATTAGCTCTGTGGCCTGTTACAGTCTCAGTACTGTGAATGTTTAGCATGGTTTGAGTGTTTTTTTATGCTATCAGCAAAATCACTTCAGGAGAAACCTGAAGTTTCACAGACTATACCCATGTGGGGAATGAGTGAGTGAGTTTAGTTTTACGCCGCACTCAGCAATATTTCAGCTACTAGTATATGGCAGCGGTCTGTACTTAATCAAGTCTGGACCAAACAATCCAGTGATCAACAGCATGAGCATCGATCTACAAAAATGGGATACGATGACTGGTGTCATCCAAGTCAGCGAGCCTGACCACCCGATCTCATTATTCACCTCTTACGACAAGCATGGGTTGCTGAAGATCAATTCCAACCCAGATCTTCACAGGTCATTAAAGTATCAGAGTTACGATCACTTTAGCCCTGCAAACACACAGGGGAATGGTCCCCAGTCATTAGATGCAACAAGCTGTACTTTATCCACCCTGCTTAGTATGAAAAGTATTTGGTCAGGTGACCTGGAAAGATCAGCTTTCTCTGACCTAGCTAATAAACCATATGCTTACTGTATAAAATAATGCTCACATCATCATTCACTAGTTTTCTTTGTCCAGCCATTATGGCTATCTCATAATATGTCAGTGTAATGTTGTCAGGCAGTTACATGACATCCCATTTAATCACTCACTCTTGTATGGGAAGGTTCTGATTGATGTGACTGCTGATGTAACCATTCTCCTTTACATGGGTTGAGGGAGTTGGGGAATACATTCTACTTGCAGATCATCTAATAAATCCTATGGTAACCATCACCCTGTAAGTGCCTATGGTCTCAGTAACTGTTGACCTTGATTTCAGAAACCTCCGAAAGTTGATTCTGTACGACCTGCCGGAAGTGAGGAATAAATCTGCAGTTTTAGAACGTCTGAGATCATCACTTACCAAATGTGAAATAGACTATAACGAAGAAGTGCAGAAGGAGTCCTGAGCCAAGAAGTTCAACTTACATGTCAGCTTTAATAGTACTTTATAATTTTTGTAATTTTTATTTGTGTGATTAATAATTATGTTGGTGATGACTTTTCAAGTCTCTTCTATGTAATTTACTGACGAAGTCAAGTGAATTCACTGTGTCACATATCATTGTGACTTTAAGATTAAGGATCAAATTGATTCTTCTTTTGACAGAAGGAAACTGTACACATTTTGTACTTGTCCATCAATAAACTGTATATTTGAAAATAGAGTTTGTTTTATCTTATCGTAAATTTGAAAGGAAGTATGCTGGCACTGGGACAATCCAATGAATTTGTTGACATGTTTGTTTGTTGTGTAACTCCTCAGTAAATAATATTCAAGTTATTCAAATAACCCAGACAACCCAGTGACTGACATCATGAGCATCAATATTTGCAATATGGACATGATGACATACATCATCCACGTCAACACCACGTGATCTGGTTAGTCGCCAGTCACAACAAGCATTGCTGAAATAATGGTTGCAGTCCCAGGATTTGGTGAATTTTGGTTGGAATCCCATATTTACACTGGATATTGGTCTGTCAATTTGCGGATTTCACTAGAAGTGACATTTTCATGGCCTACGTCAGTTTCTTCCTTCAATTACCTGAAAATTTGTGACATAGCTGAAATACTAATTTCAATGAAATGTGAACCAACTATACTCCACTCGATGACCAGAGACCATATAACATATGGTCTATGCTATGACCAAAATACCTGTTAAGTACAGTCATGGGACATAAGTATTCGTCTGTCAGCAAAATACTCATAGACTTGCATGTTATTTTAGTGTAGCTGTAATAATTTTCATTAATTCAGTTTTCGTTATTTGGTTGTCCAATGTTGCAGGTTGTTAGGAAACCATCTTGGTCACAGATACATAATTTCCATGTACATGTACGTAATATGTTCCTTCAAGTATTTTCCGCATTGTAGTTACATGAGCAACATATATACAACATTGTGTATTCTTTCCCCATATACCGCCATGTTAAAAATTGTCATGACACGCATCAATCAAAGTGTGGTCATTCTTGAAATACT
>VKKT01001334.1:130731-148965 GCA_008038995.1 Haliotis laevigata | reverse complement strand
CAGCGCTACGGCAGCCATATTGTTTACTGACTTAAGTCAAACACCTTCCAGTTAAGCCTACCACTGCCCAGTCTTAAGATTTAAGTCGGAAATCGCCAAAACTTAAGCCTTAGTTGCTTTATGAATATGACTTGAGTAAAATCTGAAAACTTAAGTCAGAAAAAGTGAAAAACTTAGTTTTTTCAAAAACTTAAGTCATATTTCAGACTTAAGACTTTTATAGAATACCGCCCCTGGTTAATCTCGACGCCATCTTTGAACTGAAAATTACGCATTTTGTCTTGTCGCAAAACCCTCGACAGACTCGACAAATACCAGAATGTGTTTTGATTTACGGGCACAGACATTTAGCCTGCAGAATGTATTAGAGATGAACTGTTTTCTTGTACATCACTTTAAAATCACTTCAACATTACAAACACACTACTCGAGAATTTAATTCCACGCTTTCCCGCGCTTTGTTTGTTTATGTTTACGGAACTTGCACTCTCGGACCCAATGCATAAACATCTGCCTTAGAAAATAAATAAATACATCGCAAACGAAACTCTAGATTTATTTCAAAATTTAAACTTCTTAATAACGGTACTATTCCTCAGCCTGAGTTGCAGCATCAGAAGGCCATGTGGTTCTACTCGGACGGAAAGTTTACTGTGAAAACAACTGATATTCAAAACCCCGCACAAACTATTAGCGTGTAATTTGAAGTAAAGCGGGGACTCCAAGCAAATAAAATCATTTCCAGTTGCACAAATTATTTTGTTATGTATATTGCTTTGTAATTCAGATTTGAAATTCTAAAAGTTGATAGCATTTCTTTTACTAAATTTCGAAAATATATATTATTCTGGAAAAAGTGCAAATAATGAGGGTTTGCAGGAGAAATGAGAACATAAATGCCTTAATATTTAAAAGATGTCAAAACGTTTAGTAACTGGACGCGGTGGGGTAGCCTTGTGGTTAAAGCGTTTGCTGGTTACGCCGAAGACCCGGGTTCGATTCCCCACATGGGTACAAAATGTGAAACCCATTTCTGGTGTGCCCCGCCGTGATATTGCTCGAATATTGCTAAAAGCAGCGCAAAACCATACTCACTCACTCACTAAGCCAAATGGTGTGGATAGCTCCGGGGAGAATATATGTAAATATATTCCTACAAACGGCACGGCATGACGGTTAATAAGCATGGTCTATGTACATACAAGCTCCAAAATGATAGGAACATTTACAAACACGCCTCACAACATTAAGCAAGTATCTCCATTAGATCACTAATCTTTGCGTGTAATTGTCAGAACACTTGTCTAATTGCTCTCACAATGATAATTAGCTAAGACTTCCAACAATGGCTGTAACTCAGGAATAATAGCCCCGAGACCGGGTAATTCGTTTAGACCTTTAGTCATACACGGGTGATCGCATATTTCAAATGACATACTTATTATTACGGGAATAATGTGATAAGCTGAGCAACCCCCTTCTCTGTCTCTAGATTCTGTACTTCTCGCGGAAATCAATAATTAAGTTTAGCCAGCTATCGATCCCACTACCACACACCCCCCATTTTTCTTCAGGGGTTAGTAGATGGTCGTAAACGACAAATATTGATACCATTTACAGAACAGAGAATCATGATGAATCATCAGCTAACGCGGAATGCTTTTTTACTCTGGGACGCGCAACAATGTATTTGAGGGGCTGGTTGATCAACAAGTTTACAGGCTGCGCTTAGCACGGATGAAGGTTTATCGGCTCTCCAAGACTCACATTGAGTTGAGTAGAGCCAGTTTTTGAGACGCGGTGCTTAAAACACAAGACAGAGATTTAACACTAAGTACCGTTATGACGCTGGCGTCTAGTGAGATTCACTACTAAGTACCGTTATTATGCTGGTTGCAAGTGGGTGTTTTAGTATGTAGCATATTGCCGATACATTTCATCAATATCATTGTGGCATGTCTTCACAATAAACGTTACAAAAGAATTCCTAGTCCCTAAGAGAAAAGGGGTCGAGATCGAACCTTGATCTTCGATGGTGCTGCGCGAACGAATCCTAAAATGTCAAGTTAGCTACAGCTTATCCAATCTTAAAACGTCAAGCTAGTAACAACAAAACCCATTCGGAAAACTCGAAATTAACTACAGCTAAACACATTCTGACAATTTAAATAAGCCACAGCTAAACCAAGCCTGAAAATAAAGGTTAGCTACAACTAAACCAATCCTGAGAATACAAGTTAGCTACAGCTACACCCATTCTGACAATTCAATTTACCTACAGCTAAACCAGCCCTAAATGTGAAATTAGCTTCACCTAAACTAATCCTGAAAACAGAAGCCACACATACCCTGAAGGCTCAATTAAATTAGGTTACAATATGTAAATTTAGCTCATTCATGAACTGGGGAAAAGACATTCAACCGATGTCCTTGAGAGGTTCCTCAGATGTGACTGGGCTCTTATCCCGACCGACACAGAAACAAATAAAACGGATTTCTTCTAATCAGTTCTGATCCTACTGGGCTTAACAAATATGAAGAACCGAATCGCACGTCAGACTGGCGCAAAGTAAATTCAATGAAAACGATATTAATTCCACAAAAATATCAACTCTAGGTTTTGTGTTCTAAATAAAAGATTCTATCGATTCAGTCATTTCACGCTCACGTGTACATTCTGACGCTATTTGGCCTCCACGCAAGGAGAAAATCCTTGTTTTGTAAAAATCAATTTCAGATCAGCACAAGCAAAATGTTTTCCTGCACGTGCAGCCTTGCTTCTGAGAAATACATCCCTGACCCCGATCTAGAAAAATGTTCAAATGACGATAACTGAAACTCCATGAGACCATGAAAAAGCTGCCTCTCTCCCCGCTCCGTTACTTGTGTAGCGTCCCGAGCAAGGAAGACCGCGTGACTGAGTTAGTTATCCCTCCCTCCCTCCATCCTTACTCTCTCTACCGCTCATTTGGGTCAACGCCGTGCCGAGTTTAGGGATGACATATTCCCCGTAGCGCAAGGCTGAGCACAAAGCAGCAGTAGGAGTAAAGCTGCATTAATACAATAACAGTTATTGAGGAACATTTACTCTGATAACAGCTACTTGAACCACCGGCAATATGTGGCTGTGGATTTTATACTTATATTTGGGGATCGTGGCAGCCAGTGAAAATGGTAAGTTTGATTATATTCTTTGGATAGTTTGTGTGGATGTTTCTGTCCATCATCGGTCTGTCTGCTGCTGACAGAAGGCTGTTGGTGCCTGGTTTCCAAAAAGTGAGCACTTTCCCAGAAGTGGACATAAGCTTCCTTTTGTCTCCGCGGCTAAAGTTTCTAAAGCATGATCTTTATTATCTTTTACTGAACTTTTATGTTTACAATTTTCAAACATTACACATGCTCGTGATTGTATCTTGCGAATGTATTATTACATTCTATAATAAGTCCCCTGAATAATTCTTGTATCGATTGGCGGTCTTTAGTGAGCTTTTTGGAATCTACACTCGATGCTCTAGATTCTTATGTCTTTGGGGCTAATATTTTTACGCCATGATCTGTAAATTATCTTTACTGAAGAAACATATGTTTACACTTTTAGACATGAGCAGAAGCTATTGTTTTCTTGTTGATTATTTATCAAATACATTTTGAAATTGTTTGCTGTATCAATTGATGGCGTTTGATGGTTCTTTAAGTGGAATCTACACACGTTGCTCCAGATTCAAACGAGGTATTCCTTCGTACATCTGCCTGGAAATGGACCGGGGATAACTTGCATATTGCACCTCGCTGTCCCTAGTTCATATTACACGTTTAATTGCTTCCTATTACCAAGTGCATGTTGCAGAGAAAAATTAGACACAGTTACAGAACCTTGCCTAACCGCACACGGAAGCCATGTTTATAGACCTCAAATAAGGTGATTCTAAAGTATACATTTATATATATGAGAAGGGCAACGGTGAGGCAAACAGATGTCATACTCTTTCATCTTGAGCCTCTCGTGGGTTCAGCATCAGCAACATGCTGTGAACGTATGCCTGCTTTATATAACCGTCCCCGTGTAGTTGCAGTCTCTGAAGGCTCAGCAGCCTAGACGTCTTTGAGATGTCTCAGAACGGCCCATGGCCTATTTTGTGGCGTGGGTCTCGTCCTACTTGTCACCGGTTCCAGACAGCTACCGTTCCGGTAAAAAATTTCCATGGTGTCATAAATCACCCCAAAGGCACAATATGACGAAAACAGGGTTCACTATTGTTTTAGTATCGCGTAACAATGTTAATCACTGATATAAGTTGCCTTCATATGAACAAAGGAATAGAGGATATGTTTAAGTTTTTATTGGCTGAGTGTATATGCTTGTCCTTAATCCATGAGTAGAGACATTTATTTTTTTAAAGAACGGTTAAAAACGTTTATGTCCCAACGTTGTATGGGGTCGGAGGGAAATGGGGGTCATAATCTGAAGGAATGACTTGTATCCGAGGACTTTGACTCGCTGTTAGCTCTCATAATGGGGGACATGTGGTCTTACTTTGAGGATATCTGATCAGTGGAAGGGGATGCCAGTGACGTCTGTATACTCCATGCTGTTATCTATGTTACACGTGCGCGACGGCCACGCCATTGGTGAAAGTGAGGTCGCTCTCCCTTGATGGGACGTACCCCTTCCTTCAACATTTCCAATATCGTTTTCCTGTAATGTCAATATTGCTTAGGCCGGAAACTAGTTTTCAACTAAATTGTTTAGGCGTGTGTAAGCTGCTTAACTGATTCAACTGTTGCTGCCCGCAAAGTGTATGCACCTTTCATATACGCTAGACGGGAGTCAAATACACTTTAGAAGAGATATGTGCAAAGTCAGTCTTATGCATTCCTGGGTGTTGTAGTGATTGTATTGCTTAGGTGTGATTATGTGGAATTACAGTACTTGCTTTCAAAAGCGGCGACATGGTCTCACCTGTCTAAATTGCGTAAATAGAGTTACGTCCCTTACCTGTTCGAGGATGCGTTTGTTCGTGATTCGAACCCCAAATTCGGTCTTCTCCTTGGTTTGATCCTTAGATCCACTGAATATATTTAAAATAGTTAAATAGGTGCTTAATCGTTCGTTTATCGTCTCCGCCGTTTGGTCCTGTCATGCAATGTAAATATATCTGCGGTTGTGGTGTATAGTGTGTGCGTGCGTGCATGCGTATGTTCGTGCGTGTGTGTTGGAAGACGGGGGGATGGGGGGTTGGGGGTTGGGTGGGGGTGTGTTCTTTGAAGAAAGACTTAATATACTTTTTTTCATACATAACATTTTCATCATATCCATTGAACGATGTATTTGGGATTTGGGGAACTAAGAACAAAATATTGAACTCATTATTTGAGGGCACTGGGTATTCCTCCCGGAACAGGAATATCAAACGTCGGCCCGTTAGTCATGGCAGTTAGGAACCATTTTTAACGGTCTCACTATCCCGTCATCACTTCTCGCAAGACAATGTATGAATGCCCAGTGGGGCAATAATCTCCCAAAGTGTATAGTTGCTGTTTCAGATGAGTGACGCACCACGTGTAGGTACTCTCGCTGACGAGTTCAGCGTTATATGATCTGAACAATAGCAATTAGGCTGAAGAATGTTCTGTGAAGATGGCACGTAATGATAAGAACGTGAGAGAAACCGTTATTGTTTTGGCGTTTTGTTTCCAATTTTAACACAGCGTGTAGCGAAGCTGCCCATACATCTGATGTTATTTTGAAACTTCTACAAGACCTCGAACAAGAATAACTTGAATATCCGTTGTGTTGAGACTGGGTTCCACGGTTTGGTTCATGCAGTGCCAGGCGAGGCACGACTTGCTATACGTCTCGTTCCATTAAATCCACACAGCAAATGTTTTGAATTGTCGAAATTGCCGAAACATGATATGAAGGTTTAAGACATCCATTGTTTTCTCATAAAGGAGAAACAAAAACGTTTTGTGGGAAACATAACATGTTTTTTTAGAACATCTGGGACCTCCAGTCAGTGAGCACCACATGTGATCCACCATTTTGTTGAACCTATATTTTTTTTAAGAGACTAACGGCCATTCCCACCCGTTAAAATCCAATCCACGGTTCTCAACTGCCCTTTGTCGTGGAATTCGTATATTTTGAAAAAAGGTAAACATTCGAAAAGTTAAAACCCTTTCCACCAACCCAGCTTATGGGGCAGTATTATATTTATTATATTTTATTTTTAACTTTTATGTGTGTTTTTGCAATTAAAATAAACGTTTTTTGAAGTTGAACGCATGAAAATGAACTTATTTTGTAAGATCGGTATGGGTAGTTAGATAGTTATAACAGTAGAAATTACACTTTGCCAGCAACTGTTTTTAACCAATTAATATGCCTATTACATAGTCACTAGGTCATTCAAACGCTTACATTACATTCTATATTAATACTACATAGGATATGTCACCGTAAGAATCTGGTTGTAAACAGACAAATATCTGAATTTAAAACTTCCCCATGCCCGTATTTCACTTTCAACAGCTGTCACAAGCCACGATGATGGATAGAGACGGGTAGTTAGCGGAAGGACATATTATCGGGGAGTTGATCGGTTCTCGACATCTTGTTTGTCGCTAACCTAAACACAGCCGCCATCTTGGATTTATCAGACGTCGCGTATATTCAACAATCAAATGAAATCTGGCGCTCTTTGTTCGGCGTGGCATATCAGGCCACAGTTGTCCGCATTATAAATTGACAAAATGTAATTTATCCCCTGCTGTGCATCAGATTTATGACACCCTGTTGATACAACGACAAAGGCCAAGGCAGCGTGCATCTCTTCGCGCTTCGCTGCACGTGCTGTGACGTTATCATTCTAATTTTGATAATTTATCCGTCGACATTTAAGTCTCGTTATTTGATTGCCATTGTGATTTTCAATCGACGTAACTGTATTTTCTTCGACGGGGTATTTTTTACAGTTTCCACATGTTGGTATTAAATCACAGCTGTTCAAAATCCCGATAATCATGGATTTGATTCTTTACGGCTACTGGTTTTATAATAGTAATCAGCGTAAATCACGGTCAAATGATTCATCTGATGATTCCTACTCGTGCAGTATTTTGACAAATACTGAATCCAGACAAAGGGTGAAATATATCGGTTATTAATGCATTCGGGCTGCTGCTCGGCCAAATCGCTTGTCATTTAAGGTCTAATATAAATGACAAAATTATAAATAAAGTGTTTCTGAATCTTATTGTTGTCATTTGTTGTTTTGGTGACGTCCATTTGTTGTTTTGGTGACGTCGACAGAAACAACAATTATGCAAGTCATTAAACTGAAGCATTGCGAGTGGGATTCTAACAATATCGCCAATAACTTTCGAACTACCACTAAATATGTAGGCCTCTCAGCTTTCCAGGTGCTTTCGGTTTATTCAATTGATAATGTGTCAAATCTCTTAAATGACGGGTAAATATGTTCTTGTCCTTTAGGGTCGAAGTGACCAGTTATGATGAAGAGGCGGTAGAGTAGCTCAGTGGGCACTGGAATTCCTGTTTCGATTCCCCAGTACGTAGAAAATATGAAGTCAATTCCCATATATGGANCCCTTCCTTCAACATTTCCAATATCGTTTTCCTGTAATGTCAATATTGCTTAGGCCGGAAACTAGTTTTCAACTAAATTGTTTAGGCGTGTGTAAGCTGCTTAACTGATTCAACTGTTGCTGCCCGCAAAGTGTATGCACCTTTCATATACGCTAGACGGGAGTCAAATACACTTTAGAAGAGATATGTGCAAAGTCAGTCTTATGCATTCCTGGGTGTTGTAGTGATTGTATTGCTTAGGTGTGATTATGTGGAATTACAGTACTTGCTTTCAAAAGCGGCGACATGGTCTCACCTGTCTAAATTGCGTAAATAGAGTTACGTCCCTTACCTGTTCGAGGATGCGTTTGTTCGTGATTCGAACCCCAAATTCGGTCTTCTCCTTGGTTTGATCCTTAGATCCACTGAATATATTTAAAATAGTTAAATAGGTGCTTAATCGTTCGTTTATCGTCTCCGCCGTTTGGTCCTGTCATGCAATGTAAATATATCTGCGGTTGTGGTGTATAGTGTGTGCGTGCGTGCATGCGTATGTTCGTGCGTGTGTGTTGGAAGACGGGGGGATGGGGGGTTGGGGGTTGGGTGGGGGTGTGTTCTTTGAAGAAAGACTTAATATACTTTTTTTCATACATAACATTTTCATCATATCCATTGAACGATGTATTTGGGATTTGGGGAACTAAGAACAAAATATTGAACTCATTATTTGAGGGCACTGGGTATTCCTCCCGGAACAGGAATATCAAACGTCGGCCCGTTAGTCATGGCAGTTAGGAACCATTTTTAACGGTCTCACTATCCCGTCATCACTTCTCGCAAGACAATGTATGAATGCCCAGTGGGGCAATAATCTCCCAAAGTGTATAGTTGCTGTTTCAGATGAGTGACGCACCACGTGTAGGTACTCTCGCTGACGAGTTCAGCGTTATATGATCTGAACAATAGCAATTAGGCTGAAGAATGTTCTGTGAAGATGGCACGTAATGATAAGAACGTGAGAGAAACCGTTATTGTTTTGGCGTTTTGTTTCCAATTTTAACACAGCGTGTAGCGAAGCTGCCCATACATCTGATGTTATTTTGAAACTTCTACAAGACCTCGAACAAGAATAACTTGAATATCCGTTGTGTTGAGACTGGGTTCCACGGTTTGGTTCATGCAGTGCCAGGCGAGGCACGACTTGCTATACGTCTCGTTCCATTAAATCCACACAGCAAATGTTTTGAATTGTCGAAATTGCCGAAACATGATATGAAGGTTTAAGACATCCATTGTTTTCTCATAAAGGAGAAACAAAAACGTTTTGTGGGAAACATAACATGTTTTTTTAGAACATCTGGGACCTCCAGTCAGTGAGCACCACATGTGATCCACCATTTTGTTGAACCTATATTTTTTTTAAGAGACTAACGGCCATTCCCACCCGTTAAAATCCAATCCACGGTTCTCAACTGCCCTTTGTCGTGGAATTCGTATATTTTGAAAAAAGGTAAACATTCGAAAAGTTAAAACCCTTTCCACCAACCCAGCTTATGGGGCAGTATTATATTTATTATATTTTATTTTTAACTTTTATGTGTGTTTTTGCAATTAAAATAAACGTTTTTTGAAGTTGAACGCATGAAAATGAACTTATTTTGTAAGATCGGTATGGGTAGTTAGATAGTTATAACAGTAGAAATTACACTTTGCCAGCAACTGTTTTTAACCAATTAATATGCCTATTACATAGTCACTAGGTCATTCAAACGCTTACATTACATTCTATATTAATACTACATAGGATATGTCACCGTAAGAATCTGGTTGTAAACAGACAAATATCTGAATTTAAAACTTCCCCATGCCCGTATTTCACTTTCAACAGCTGTCACAAGCCACGATGATGGATAGAGACGGGTAGTTAGCGGAAGGACATATTATCGGGGAGTTGATCGGTTCTCGACATCTTGTTTGTCGCTAACCTAAACACAGCCGCCATCTTGGATTTATCAGACGTCGCGTATATTCAACAATCAAATGAAATCTGGCGCTCTTTGTTCGGCGTGGCATATCAGGCCACAGTTGTCCGCATTATAAATTGACAAAATGTAATTTATCCCCTGCTGTGCATCAGATTTATGACACCCTGTTGATACAACGACAAAGGCCAAGGCAGCGTGCATCTCTTCGCGCTTCGCTGCACGTGCTGTGACGTTATCATTCTAATTTTGATAATTTATCCGTCGACATTTAAGTCTCGTTATTTGATTGCCATTGTGATTTTCAATCGACGTAACTGTATTTTCTTCGACGGGGTATTTTTTACAGTTTCCACATGTTGGTATTAAATCACAGCTGTTCAAAATCCCGATAATCATGGATTTGATTCTTTACGGCTACTGGTTTTATAATAGTAATCAGCGTAAATCACGGTCAAATGATTCATCTGATGATTCCTACTCGTGCAGTATTTTGACAAATACTGAATCCAGACAAAGGGTGAAATATATCGGTTATTAATGCATTCGGGCTGCTGCTCGGCCAAATCGCTTGTCATTTAAGGTCTAATATAAATGACAAAATTATAAATAAAGTGTTTCTGAATCTTATTGTTGTCATTTGTTGTTTTGGTGACGTCCATTTGTTGTTTTGGTGACGTCGACAGAAACAACAATTATGCAAGTCATTAAACTGAAGCATTGCGAGTGGGATTCTAACAATATCGCCAATAACTTTCGAACTACCACTAAATATGTAGGCCTCTCAGCTTTCCAGGTGCTTTCGGTTTATTCAATTGATAATGTGTCAAATCTCTTAAATGACGGGTAAATATGTTCTTGTCCTTTAGGGTCGAAGTGACCAGTTATGATGAAGAGGCGGTAGAGTAGCTCAGTGGGCACTGGAATTCCTGTTTCGATTCCCCAGTACGTAGAAAATATGAAGTCAATTCCCATATATGGAAACACACGCGCGTACGCTCGCTCGCACGCACGCACGCACGCACGCACGCACATACAAGCATACACGCACGCACGTACGCATGCGCGCATACATACGTACGTACGTACGTACGTACATACATACATACATACATACATACATACATACATACATACATACATGTATATGTATAAAGGGTTTATGTTCAGAAAGAAGGTGACAGACAGACAGTGAGATAGATAATATCTGTATACATGTCAGACGGTGTCTTTTGCCATGTTTATATGAAACTATACACATGCATTATTGGTTTTGTTCACAGATTTATATTGTGCCATTAAGCCCTTTGCTTCCAGTGTATCGTCAAAGGCACCTCCTCTGGCTTACAGTTCCCGGAGTTCTATAGTGGCAATGGCTACTGAAACACAACACGCCAACAATCAATGGTCTAGCACTGTGAGTCTTGGAACAAATCACTCTGCTCCTTTACCACCCCTGAGCAGTATTTCAGGCAGTGCGTATTTACATAAGCGAATAAGTTACCAGATACAAGCTGATGTATCTTATATCATTGGCTGTCTGGAAACAAGATAACTAGACTTTTAACTGTACCAGATGAGATCGTGCCAACAGTGGATCGGTCTTTCGACAAAATATAGTGCATGTGGATATATATCTGGTATAGCAATAGGTCTATATTTCAACTTGTCAAGACAAAATGAAGTCGTTAAAACAGAAATATACTCGCGAAATGAAATAACGGAACAGACAGAAAGGAGGCATTGTCCCACACGATATTCACATGCAAGTAAAATAGATACATGTATACTCAACGAATAAATAAACGGACACACAAAAATAGGCATTGTCATGTTTTCATACTTTTTCAGAATTTGTGTTTATTTTGCTGATCTGAAACTGATACAGCAGTAAGCATTCGTCTGTTTCATTCCTTTTTCTCAACAGTATATGACACGGAAATGCTGGCTGAATAGAGTTTTAAATTCCTGCAACTGGCACAGATTGATGTAACAACTCATTAGCGTCGTGTTTTATGTATCACCACCACACTGCAGATTTATTCCCTGGGTTGCCACTCACCCCCCTCTCCGAACCTCCCTCCCAAACGCTCCCACAGCATCCAATATCCCCCACCCCTGCAGCGATCCCGAGCTTAGAGTCATTACCTCACTCGTCAAGTTCTCATTTTACCCAACTGTACGAGACGCCCAATATAATCTATGCCTTCAAGTTGAAGTCCAATTACTGGAATTGTATTGCCACATGGAATTGACTTACCTGTATGAACCCAACTAACGGGTTTTCTTCCATGCTTTCATTATGGGATATGTCGATATTATATTGTCATTGTGAGTTGATGCACCTATGTATCATTAGTCATTTATATGTGTCTATGCATGCACGAGAATGCTTTTATTTCCAGTTTCTCAAAAGTTACTGTCTGGAGCTTTTCTCAGGTACTGCTTAACAAGACAACGCTTACGTTATTGTGATATTTTAGCTTGAGAAATGTGAGCATTCCTTATCGAAATAGTGTAACATTTGTGCCATCTGCAGAAGAGGAATTTCATTGATCTATGTGGGTCATATGATACCCCCCTTCATGTTACGAAACATATTCATTCTTGTAAAAGGTTTGTTTTCGGATATTTTATTCAATGTTCTTAATCAATCGATACTTAATCAATGGTGATTTCATTAGCAACGGTATCGTCCGGATTATAGAGACTTAACTGTACATTAACTCTCCAGCCTCGATATGGTTCCATGGTCTGGGTAGAGACAACAAATTGAAACCATCCTTAATTCATGAGCTATTTCACGGAAGACAGACATGATAATTGTTAAAGTCGGCATTGATCAAAGACTGACATTATCATTGAATCAAAACTCCATTAGAACCACAACCAGAGCAAATGATGAATGACCTTTAGGTGTCTGTATGTGTCAGAAGTCATAATGACAAAAGAGAATCGAAAATAATTGTCGGCCTGATTTATTGCCCATCTGAGAATTTTTGATTATGATTGTATTATATCTTTATGATCTTGTTTCTGGGTGTATTAAGCCACGGACTTGGACTCGAGCACAACCAGGGTCTGTTTACCTGGACGCTCTGGTATCGGCTACTGTTGATATCATTGCCTGATGTTCACGGATGACGTAGGACGAGGATTAGGACTTTATGATAACCTCAAAGCAGACTGGGAACCTCGTGTTTTCGGAGCCAGAGCTGTGCAGGATGTAAACCGTAATAAACACATAGGGCGGGCTTGAGTGTTTGGGACCTTGCATCAGAGGTCTACAACTGTGATGGTGGGATGTTGATGGAGTGCGTTGTTGATGATTTTTGGGTCTAGACGTCCTCTTCATTGGTTCCCTACTTACTCCCCACACACGCGCGCGCACACAGAGAGAGACACATCCACACCACACCACACAATAACACACAACACAACACCACACTACACACGAACATAAACATGCAAACGCATACATCCACACCACACCACACCAATCACGCCACGCCACGCCACGCCACGCCACGCCACGCCACGCAAAGACACACACAGGAACACAGAAAAGGAGACACACGAAGACACACACATTCACCCGCACACACACGTAGTATTCTGTCTCACAGTCCCTGAACCATGTAACTTTCCCTACAGCTTAGCCCTCCCTGCAATACTAAAGCCATATTCTGGTCTCCCTGGGACTCCTTTTCAGTTTAAATGGGTTTATTTGTTACAATCAACATTATATACATGTGTACATGTATGTTCAGAGACCAAGCTTTAGTCTAACACACGTAGTTTCGTCTTCGGACTTAGGTGTAATACATGGGTGGTCGGAAACCATGCTTATCCAGATTAATCTCGTTTGAGCCAGCTGAAGCCAGCTGTGAGTTGCCATGGACGCATTAATGGAGCTTATGCATATGTGGTCTATGTAGTTGTTGTCAAAATGTCACCAATATTGTGACACCACACTCCTACGTGTGAATTATCTTCCTTGTCCTTAGATATAATTGACACAACAATGACTCATATTGACTCGGGAACAATTACTATCGTCATTAATTGTCAGTGTAAATATCCCTTGTTACTCCTGGTTGAAGTGTTTAACACGTTCCCTGAGCAACACTACAAGAGGATGTATTCCTTCACTGCAACGTGAGTGAAGAGTGTGGAATACATGGGACAATTTCTCGACTGAATCATGAGGATCATAATAATTATGTCACAAATATGTTAGTGAGGTCTTTTACCCCACTTTACTTAATACTTACTATCTACGTCTCCAGTTGTATCAAAGGTGGCTGCCAAATGTGTCAGTTCAGCCGAGCGATCATATGAGTTTAACACTCAATATCACATATATTTCAAACTTGGATCACAATGGTCACAGCGGATCATAACATTGACAGTGGGCAGGCCGTGAGCACACTACAGCCCCAACCCTCAACCCTGTGTTTTGACGTACGGCGACCTTGTGAAATGGATCTGAAATTGGTATCCGGTGTTACAAAAGGCTGCTGCGGCTGTTGTAGCTGCATCCGGAGATGCCAACACCGCATCCGGAATCGTGTGTCCTCGCTCCAAGACGGCCTAGAAGGACACTCTTCTCATAGATGTTCCAGATCCGTTCACGCTCCCTCGACCACGCTACGTATGCCAAAGGCTACCAGTCAAATTCTTGCATTCGTGAAGCCTTGCCGCCTTACGTCTTTTCAGATGAATATGTATAAGGAAATGAAAGTCAATACCATTAACTATGGCATACAGTGTAGCACAGTATCCGTTTAAAGATAAGGATGTAGTTATGATTATGACATTTAAACCTTGAAGACTAGAAATAAAAGCGATAAAACCCTTTCCACATCCAAAAGAAATGTGTTCTGACTATATCGTGAGAATGTGTTTATATCATTCAGTATCAGATAGTGACGATGAATTAAATCGTATCACTTACGTGTGACATACGACGAATGTAGCGACAGTTGAAGAATGGTCATTCGTGTTCGGCAGAATTGGTCCGACCCTGATAGCCCGCCAACCTTTGGTACAGGCCTCAGTATATTCCAAATGCCAGATATTTGTCTCAAGAGGTGACTCAAATGACTTGGATCCAAGCAGTGACGTTGATCAATGCTCATGATATCAATCATTGGTCTGCCTGATATAATCGATTATTCGTAACCCGTTATTACAAAAATGGAGATCTGCTTTCGGACGTTTAATAAATATTCACTCTCCCAGACGAGTGTACAATAAGTAATCAGATCCCACATTCCCAATTTGTTTCAGACGTAAAAAGAAACCAAAAAACAGACTGCTTGTTTCCAGGGTCCCCCGGGCGGGCCCTACATAGTTGGCACTGCACGTGTATCCAGCACAGTCAGTCTCGTACCGTGTCCTATTACCCTAACGACTTTCCCATCCATATCCTCATCATTTCTGACGTCATTGGTTTCATCAGCTGTGTTCTCAGCCTCCAATGTAACTGTATCTGTACCTTCTGAGATGCCATGACGGCAGCAAGGGTGTAGACCCCTCGCCTCTCACAGGCAAGTGAGCAAATAAAATAAACGCGGGTACAAACTTCTGGTTTTGCCGACGAGAAAAAAACATTTCTTTTTAGTTAGGCCTTCCAGTGCGTAATGTGATTTTGAGTCTTCAAGGTCGCAGTTATACGTTGCATAGAGTGGTGAGAAAGGCATTCCTGTAGCCACAAGTAAAGTGGAATGAGGTTGGCTAACATCAGGACGTAGAATTCAAACGAAGTTCAATGGTAATGAATACTGCTCACATAGTTCCAACCAACTTGTTTGAAAATTACGGCGTTCGCTCCTGTATGTTATGAAAGGCTGTGGTGGCCGCTGATAGTACCTCTTAAAGGAGGATGCGGGTTCGCCCGTCAAATTAATTAAGTTGCCAAGCAGTTATATGACCCGGAGAGGGTGGAGGGTGAGAGGGGGACGATTTACGTAATTTCATTATGATGTAGTTAGTCTTATACGCTGGAAAGTTGATATTGAAACAGCGTTTAGTGGCCACAAGATCCCGCAATGAAAGGTCAGCAACAAATCCATTAACGTTTTGCTTTGACGTTTATTTACCGAGAAATAATTATCCTTATCGAAATCAAATGTACAATTTGTTATTTTGCCCCTTATGTCTACACCACTGTTAACCATTCATAGCTGAGTGGGTTCATTTTTCTGTTATCTTCTATCCGGGGTTCGAATCCCATGTCTTCACTGATCATGGAAATCGGTTTGTTAACACCATATCTATACTCGTGGACACTCAACAAAGTGGTAACTGTGTACCACATGCTATATGTTGTTGTCTCTTCTCTAAATTACAGAGGATACACGCTGGAATGGCTGAATTCGTTTGATCCTCATCTAGTTAACTGGTGGTACTTGATGTCACCGTGCCTTGTGTCCTAATCAGAAGTATGGTGTGTCTGAGGTTTCTATCAATGCTAAACTGCGGTATGGAAACCCAGTGGGATAGCACTATAAAATCGACATTAGCCTGGACGAGCACACGCAGACACACACAGGCAAACGCAGACACACACACAGTCACACGTGTATGCATGTCACAGTCTCACAGTTGAAACAGTTGAAACAGCCAGTTGAAACACCTTTCACTTCATCACACCTCCAAATGGCGTTATATCGAAATAAAGTAAGTGAATATATTTCAGCCATATTGTAACGAATATCCATTAAGTCATTGAAAACAAATCAAGATCAACAAAAACTTGACATATTTTCAAAGAAGAAACCAGAAAAAGAGAGAATTCTCTGAAAATATATATTTTGATATATTTTTCATTTTGATTTTTTTTATTGTTTAACGACCAACTCCAGTGCCTGACAAGCATGAGCATCGATCTACGCAACTGGGATACGATGACATCCGTCAACCAAGACAGTGAATCTGACCAATTCATCCTGTTAGTCGCCTCTTGGTCAGATATAAGTGACTTTAAATTTCAAACTAATGTATCAAACTTATGAAACTATTTGTACATGATACCCGTGAAGATCCGGGTTAGAAATGCTAATCAGTAACCAATGCTCGTATACACCCGTGAAGATCCGGGTTAGAATTGGTCTTCAGCAACCCGTGCTTGTCCTCAGAGGCGAGTCACGGGATCTGGTGGTCAGGCTCGCTGATTTGGTTGACACATGTTATTGTATCCCAATTGCGCAGATCGATGCTCAAGCTACTGATCACTGGACTGTCTGGTCCAGACCCAATTAAAGCTGGAATATTACTGAGTGCGGCGTTAAGCAACAAGCATGAGTTGTTGAAGACCGATTGTAACCCGGATGTAACCCTTAAAATTGAAACGGAGAGTCGGAGAGTTGGGAAATTCAAAACTTGTTGAAAATCTGAACTTGTTTCATTAAAGACCATAGCATTCCAGTAAGGCCCGAATGAACGGGAACATAATTTAGTTCAGGGCCCATGAGACAGATATAGCTCATACAATGCTGACCACTACAATTTATTACCCGCAGGCTTAATACAAGGTCATCCAGATGGCCACTATCGGGGGACGATCTATTGATGAACATTTACACAGTAAAAGCAATGTTTATGCGTCAGTTAACTAAATGTTTATCAGTTAAATTATGTGTTTATTTATTACAACCAGAGCAAAACACGTGGAAACCCTTTAAGGGGTGATGGCATCGATCAATGTCAATGTTAAACACATTTTGACTACAGCAATCCAATTAGCCACCATCCTGACTCTATTCATTAATTTGTCTCACATAATACAAAATTAAAAATATTACTTTCAGATGTTCTGCAATTATGAAAAATAGAGTCATCGAAGCGTCAAACCAATCAGACGAACTTTGTGTCACGATACGATAAATATGCAAATGAATTCACAGCCCCATACATCGATCCGAAGTCTGCTTGATTAAAGCAGTACTGACTTACGTTCCCAAAACGTTTGAATGGGGGCTAGTCGCACAATAACACAACCACATCATTTTCCCTTCTGCCTAGTCTGTCTTACAGATCCTGAAGCAAATATACCCATGCCCACACAAGTCTAGAAAATGTGGCAAGTCTACATTTCCGCAGCTTCAGGAATGACGAAAGCCTCAGGCCTCGTTTTCATTATATATTTTTTTTTTACTATGAACTTTGTTTTCTCGATTTGTTGGCATTTCTGCAGGCAAACACGGCTGCCTATTGTTATCATTATTCACAAAGAGGACGCTTTAACCATAAGGCTACCCCACTGCCCCATTATTATCACTAACAAGTACGTACAAACTAGCCGCATGGGCTTGTAGCCCTTCAAAAGTGTTCTCTGGACGCGCAGTAATCAAACTGGAGGATGAGACCGGCGAATGTAAGTTATGTTGGCTCACAATGTAATTATGCAAATCCTAATCATGTAAAATTAGCGGTATATCCACACACAGACTTCCTTAATACTGTGTAGAACCAGATGGTAATATGACTCTTAACCTTGCGGCGCCTAACACACAGAATAGGTTGTGTAATCCCCGGGGAGCTGAGAATGAAAATAGAATGAACATTTATAACGCAGCGCCATGAGTATTCATTTAGTGAGGGGAATCTGGTTTAATACAAATCATCATCATAATCATCACCATCATCATCATCATCATC
>VKKT01001334.1:88254-99241 GCA_008038995.1 Haliotis laevigata | reverse complement strand
CTGTCTGTCTGTCTCACTGAGTGACAGGGATGTGTATCTGTAATAGGTCCATAGAGCCTCTAACATTTTTGATTAATATCGCACCTGCAAAGCCCTCACATATATCAAGTCTCAAAATGCAAAAAAAACCCACTATGATATAACTGGCAGCACAGTATTAATAGGCCTGATTTTAGTCATTAGAAAAAGCATTTGAGATAAATCACATATATGATAAATCTGTTTCATTTCCAAAAGGATATTTTCAAGCCTACTTAAGTCATCAACACCATGCAAAAAATATCTCCCATATATCACAGTTAAAATAATCAATTTCATGTTCACAACGATCTAAAGCCTGTTTTACAGTGAAATATGAGGAGAGGCATTGCTCGTTATTTTCTGTGAGTCTCTGAGAGTCTCCTCCGAGTAATTATCAACACCAGGTGTTCGTGGAGCTGGGTTGGTTGTTATAGAAGCACCGTTGCATCTGGTTATCGGACTCTCGCATAACCTTGGTGTCATGTACACAGGGCCTGTTACACAAACAGTGAATGTCAGAGGTGTTGGGAAGGAGGAAGGGGTAGCGGAGGGGGTAGTAGAGGGAAGGTGGGGTCATATCCTCCCTGTGTGAAAGATGCTGCTGAAGCTGACAGTAATATAAACACAAGGTGCTCGGAACAAGACAAGCTGCTGAGTCGATGATGAAGATGAGATTAAGAAAACATTCTGAACTTGAGTGATAGTTTTATCTGATGCCTCCTTCTTTGTTAATGTTAAGGGTGGAGTTTAGAGTTCGGTCTTGGTGATAGGTACACTGGGAGAAAAACAGGATGAAAAAACAAATGCAATTGTGTTGTGTGTTATTGTGTAATGTGTCTCTTCACTTAAGTCTTGCTGGGAGAGAAGATCTTTGTACCCTGTAACCTGCCTTGATACTGGTAGCTGGTAAAGTTATTGTTTCATGACTATAGAATTTTTTACTGGTGTTTAGCTTATCTGAGTTTCGCATGCATAACATCAAATTAAGTATCAAACTATAGTTGTGTAGAAACTCATAGCTTGATGTCAACAGTTACAATGTAGAAATATCTACACAAATATCAACTATCAAACATTAGTTGTGTGGAAATTCCAATATGTATACCAAACATTAGTTGTGTGGAAACCACCACACTCAGTTTAACTATTAAACATTAGTGGTGTGGAAAATCTGATATACATATCAAACAACAGGAATTTGGAAATATCCCACAATTATCTACTAAGGAGCAATAGTTGCGCGGAAAATCTAACATTGATAAAAATAGAAAAGTCTTGACCAACAAAGGATATAAATATTTAGCAGAACAAATATCTTTTCTGTTCTTCCTTTATATTCTATCAACAGTAAGTTTGGTAAGTAGCAATGATGTAACAAAACGAATCTGAAAATCAAGTAATCAAACATTAATGGACATAATAACTGTTCTCCTTCCTGTTGACAGTCTTGCCATCAATAAAGGCAGCACGTGGTCAAGTTACCAAGCCAAAAGGAAAGAAGGTGAAGCTGGAGTGCCTGGTGAGTGGCAAGCCCGCGCCTTTGGTGGAGTGGTATAAAGGAGAGGAGACGGTGGTGTCTGACAAGAGGCACTCCATGGAGACACTCAAGAAAGGAAAGATGAACACCGTCATGAGGCTCAGGATAAAGAAGATCAAGGAGAGTGACTATGGACAATACCAATGCAAGGCTGTCAATGGGTTTGGCACCAACATGGCTACAATCAAACTGATGGGTGAGGAATTTCAAATCTTATAGCTCCAATTAGATTAATAACTGACAATACATTGTGTATGTTTAAGCTGGTGCCAATTGAATTCTTACAAGTCACATTCTATTCACTGAATGACACAAACTTATTCATGACATGGTGTATGTTTAAGCTAAAGTTTGGGTAAAGGTGCCAGCTGAATTCTTACATGTCACAGTCTATTCACTGAATAACACAAACATATTCATACTCTGTTTGGTTTTTGTATTCATGTATTCATTCAAGTTGCTGGGTTTTCAACAATATATCACCTGGCATCATGCCAAGAGAAAGGGGAAATAACTCTCAGACTCACATGTTGTTTTCTTGTTTAACTCAGTCCGAGATGTTCAGTCTATATGACTGCAGCCTGTAAATAATCAAGTCTGGACCAGCCAAGTCAGGAAGGGATAATATGAATAAGGAACATCATTATTGGTTAGGCAACACATAACTAACATAGACACCAGCGAAGAGAACAAAAGAACTACAGGCAATCTCAAATTGTGTGAAGGCATGTGATCTACATGTGTTATAGCTATAGTGAGTGAGTTTAGTTTTATGCTGCACTGAGCAATATTCCAGCTATGTGGCAGCGGTCTGTAAATAATCGAGTCTGGACNAGACAATCCAGTGATCAACAGCATTAGCATTTATCTGCACAAGTGGGAACTGATGACATGTGTCAACCAAGTCAGCGAGTCTGACCACCCAATCCCTTTAGTCGCCTTCTTTTAAGGTTGGAAAATTCAAGGGGCGGGGGGATGGCCCAGTGGTGAAAGTGTTTCAAACGTGATACTGAACACCTGCCGAGTTCTTGCAAACACCACGTGTTCTTGTGTTAACATTTCAAGTGAATATGTGATCCTTTTTAAACTACCTGTATTAATATTAATGAAAAGACGTGTTTTTACGGTAAGGGGAACCTGCAGTTCAATGGCAACACTTATCACAGCCAAAAGCACTGTCGGGGCGGTTGGATAGTGGTTACAGCGTTCGCTCGTACCACTGAAGACCAGTGTTTGATTCCCCACATGGGTACAATGTATAAAACTCATTTCTGGTGTCCCTCCTCCATACTATATCCGGAATATTGCAAAAACTTTATAGACCAACATATCCTGGAACGATCTGATTCTATGTTGTTAATGTCTGTTTCAGCACCACGTTCTGTTACACCATCATTTGATGCCAAAACTCAGAACATCTCTGCGGCACCAGGCTCCACAGTAGCTCTACCCTGCACAGTTCAGTCCTTGGGAAAATACAAGGTACATAAAATATGTTTAATAAATTACAGCTAAAAACTGGTATTCCTAATTCATTAAGATGGTGATGAAAAAAACCACGCTGCAATAGGACTGAGATAATATTTTGAAATTAAATGTTCACACATACATGATTTTTCTCAGACTCTTCAGCTGTTTCAAAGGGGACCAAATACCAGTGACTCATTTTGTAGAGTCAGCAATATTAGAATATAACATGTGACTTCATTGCTTGATGTCATGATGAATCCATTGAAACATTGTGTCTAGTTGAAACTTGAAACAAAATATTTTGAAAAGAATAAAATGTCTTAAGTAATACCCAAATAAAAGGTAACAGTGGTAAGGTGAAGAGAAAAGAATGAAATAAAATAACATTTGTCTCTCAATTCATAACTGAATTCAAACTAAAGGTCACTGAACTTATTCGAGAGATCAAAAATAAAATTTTAAATTATATTCTTCGTTTGGATCCATTTATTGTTATAGAATCAGTTAAACAATATTTCATCAAAGAAATTCTTTAAGTTAATAATTTTGTGCGCTTAATCAGTAAGGATACCAGTTTAATTTATTGGGCAAGATTTGTTTATTGATCAATTAACACCTGAGAACCAACAAGTTTGTATAATCTCCAAATGGTCCATCCTATCAGCCATAAGTGACTGGTTACATGACCTTTGTGATTCTGAAGGTCGGGAACAGCTACTGTTGGTCAGTGCCTTGATGGATATCCAACTGAGGAACAAGCATTCTGAACTATACAGCGTTATCAGCGCCAGCTGGGTGGTACAGAGCACTTGTAGTCAATAAATACGGCTATTTAATGGTTCCTGGGAGAGTGGCATGGCAGGTGCTCCCTCTGACACACCTAATTGTGGGAGTCATCTCCTCCCCTCCCCCTCCCCCTCCCTCCCCACTCTCTCTGTCCCCCCACCCTACCTCCCCAATAGTTCCTGGGTCAAGTAACCCCAGCATCCCAAATTCCAGAATAGATGGTTACAGAAAAAAAATCCTTTTTCAAAAGTTATGTCCAAAAAAATTATCCCCAAATGTCTGTTTTTCACTCTTTCACAGAAATGGTGTGATGTATTCCTCTGTATCTATTAAATAGCAAAAAAATACTTTTAAATTATCCTGTCACTTTTTTCCTGAATGATGCTAAGATGCTCCCTGGTAATGTAAGATGATAGATCAGCCTCAGTCATGCAGAGGTATGGTCCTGTTACAGTTGCTGTTTTTTTTGCATTCATCTCATTTTGTGCATCTATTGTAGGATTAGAAACTCATAAAAAAAATAAAGGCCAGAAGAAGTTAGAAGGATTTTTGGGCCTGTTTCGAATATGGTCTTCACACATTCTACTTGACACTTTCCGCCATTTTGATAAAGGATTTGCAGATTCCTTTTTAGATGGCATTTGTAGCAGCCTCACTAAAATAACAGTTGGGGGTTTGTCTGATAAAATGGCTTGATTTAAATGCTTCCATTAGTAAATGTAATTTTTACTTACCAAACTTAATAAACAATACTATATGTTTGTTTAAATATGGCCCCAATGGATTGACTGATGAGGTTGTGACGGGTCATTATCCAACTTTTATTGTCCAATTTTCAATATTTTTGAATTGCTTTGATATTTCAAGGTTTAATCATTCTAAACCATACAAAAATAAGCCAAATAAATATTTGTGGTTATTTTAACTTTATATCCCTATGGTTAAAATTATATTGAGTTTTAATGTGGCTATATAATTAGCATCAAACACATGGATAAGTGTCAAGAAAAATTCATGTTTGCCCATCCTTGTTCTTCAAGTGTTATTTTCAAAACTGTTTACATGAGAAAGTCATGAGTTGTAATCACCCAGATAGCAATGTCCGTTGTGCCAGTGTTGGACCAACATTGGCCATCATTGGGCCTACGTTCGCCAATGTTGGCCCAACGAACATTGCTATCATTGCACATGTCTCTTTTGGCATTATCGCATCCTCTGACCAATATGTCTGCAGTATTGGCACTGCAGTGTTAAATATGACCTCAACCGTTAAACTCAATGACGTCAATGTTACTTAACTTAACACACTTTCACTTTTGATAAAACAGATTTGGAACACTTCCATCTGGACCGGAAAGGTTCCTGGACACCTGCTTTTAATGGTTCTCACTTCTTGGACCCTTTTTGGGTTGACAGCTATGTGTCTGTCTGTCTGTCTGTTTTCGGTTTCTGGAGAACTCATAAACTGTTCAATATTTCTTGTTGAAACTTGCGATACAAAGTGGTATGGGTGCCTTTTGAAAATGTTTTGTATTGATAGATATAGCTGTATACTTTTTTCATGACAACTACAAATGCTTGTTTATGGATCAGAACTCCAAAAGTCTTGAATATTCCCTGGTGAAACATTAGAAAGAGATTAGTCTTGTGATGAAATGTTGCCTTTTGATGATTTGAGATATATATTTTTCTTTTTTCTTTTATTTCATGACAGCAAGTGGGACTTTTATGAATATGATGGTAGTGCTCATTTCAGTGCAGAACTCCAAAACCTTTGAACATTTCTTGATACCAACTTGCCGTACACATCAGTCAAGTGGTGATCTGGTGCCCTTTGATGATTTGGGATATTAAAAACTACTGAACAGCATTTATCTTTTAGTTCATGGAACCAGAACTAACATTTGGCAATCAACCAAAAGTGACATCTTTGTAGTTTAATTTTATAACATGACACAACTGTTTGGGATGAGAGATCGGGGACTAGGTGTTGCTTGGATTTTTCATTCGGTAACTTTGCATGATAGTTTTCTGTCAAAAAGAAACCATGATTTCACTTTTCATGTCTCATAGTTTTCAGAACATATAGCATATCAAGCAGACATAGATAAATCAAGTAAAACTCAAACCCAAAGTATATTTTTAAGCATTACAGGTCTAGATTGTCACCAGAGTTTTTTTCTCAATCAGCGCAGATGAGGGGAAAATTACATCTCAGATGTTTTCCAATGTTTATATATTCATGAACAGAAACTGCTTGTAGTCTGTTCTAAGTCTGTCGGCAGTCTGCGTGGTGTAGTGGTTAGAGAGTCCACCCGGAGAACGAAAGGTCGCAGGTTCTATCCCCAGCCACATCATACCAAAAGACGTTAAAATATGGTACTTGTTGGTCCTGCCTAGCGCTAGGCATTAATGGGTACAACAAGGACTGGTTGGCTCGGAATCAGTATAATGTGTCTGAGCGGGGTATTCATGCTTCACTGCGGCATGGTATCTCAGTGGGCTAGCACTATAAAACCAGGTTCAGTCAGGGCTAGTACAAGCTGTCATCATATGAGCTAAATATTCTTAAGTATGACATAAAACCCCATTCAGTGTAGACTGAACCAGTGTATGAAATAAGCCCAAAATCCAGCTTGACATCAGGGCTGGTAACTTCAAAATGTTACCAGCCCAAAATGGATTGAACCAGACCAAATTACTCAGATGTATGGAACATCTAAAAATTTTACCAGACCATCGGGCTGGCTAGCTGTAAATTTAGACCGTCCGTCAGAAATCTCGGGCGGTCAGACGGGCCTTATTTCATACACTGACTGAACCTGTGTTTGTGTTGATGTATTGACCTGTAACGACGAGAGTTGTTGCTACTTGTAGTTCGTCCATGCCAAACATGACCATCGGCATTACAGGGGAATGGTCTTCACACACTTGGTCTGTATAATGACTTCATTCCACAGCCGAAGGTGTACACCAATATAGCTGTCAGGAATCCCTCACAGACTGGATGGAATGTCCATGTCTGACTCCCAACAACACAACATTCACCTAGTTTTAGTACGTTGTACTGATGATCATTTCAAGTTAAGACAATTTCAAGCGATGTGACCGTCTGATATCTGGAAAGCAAGAATTCTTTGACTATACTTAAAGACTAAAAATTTAGAAATGATTTTGAATGCAAGAGGAAAGTTGTTATTCAATGTGGAAAGATATCTAAATATCAAAACAAAGGCAGTGATTAACAAAAACACCAGGGCCTAGATTTTCGAAGCTCTCTTAGCGCTAATATAGTCATAAGTGCCATGCATTAACATTAACTAACGACTATCTTACCCCAAGAGAGCTTCGAAAATCTAGGCCCTGAAATACACACGACATTCCTTTGATGTCACAGCTCTGTGAATCTTGAAGCCACAACTTCATTTGCAAGGTTAGATGTTTTAAGCTCAGCTGCCAGGCTACACTGGTCCTCATGGTTTGGTAGACTGTCAGTTTTACCTGAAGTCATGGCGATGCTTACTATAGAACACTGTTCTGGGTTTGAGTTGGAGTCCCCTAAGATCTACATCATGCTGAGATTTCCTCACACTGTCATGTTGTGATATCTGCTAGTCAAAGGAAGTGAAAGAGCACCTGGCTATTTCATTATCCTGTTTCAATCTGTCATGTCATGATTAACTATGGTTATATGAAAGAATCAGGTCTTCAGTAACATATTTTAAAATGATTACCTTGTTTTCATTGCTATCTGAACTCACTCTTCGGTCATTTGAGCACTACATGTGAAATACTTCCCAAAAGGAATTAAACCCAACTTATTCACTGTCCACAGACTGGTTTATGTACCATTAATGCACACCCTGTACACTAGAAACAACATCTTTTGACCTTGATTATAGTATTTATCATCCAGAAGTGATATCAGTTCCGTGAGCTCAAGAGAACTCTTGGAGATATCATCCCCATGAAATTACATCACAACACTGATTAGACCATTGGGGCATCATTAGTGACCATGTCATCACAATTAAACAACATCACTAATTTCTTAGCTGTACCTCTACACTTAAGAAACTTCTTATTATTGTTTACAGACTGAAACTGGAATAAAATGTTGGATGATAAATGGAATCTCATCTTCTTGCAGAGCTACAGATAACTTTTGGGGTCATTGAGTTATGTACTCGATTGTGTTCATCTTAATTGGGTATCCTAATTTTCCTTTGAATAACCAAACATATTGTACCCACCTCACTCAAAATGGTATTTTGCCATTTTCCATTAATTGTAAAAATATGTTAAAGTTAAAATGTTGGTTTACGTGTTTGTTATATATATTTGATCTGTTATTTGAGAAATGATAAGAAAGACTGCAAGTTGCCAAGTCCAGGTGCTGAAATAGAAATTCTCAATATACCTCAGTTATTTTATCTATTTTTGTTTGTATGCTTGTAACATCAAATCTATTGAGTATTTACAAAAATTGAAGTGTACTTGTACGCAATAGACTTTAATTAATAGGAATTGAGTTTTCACATAAATATTTGTGTAATTTATGCAGATACGCAGCTTGTCTGTACCTCTGTTCTTGTCTTGTACCAAACATATCATTACACCTCTGAAAAAGGGGCGTTGGGTAGTCTAGTGGTTAAAGCGTTTGCTTGTCATGCCTAAGACCTGGATTTGATTCCCCACATGGATGCAATATGTGTATCGTCTGTATAAGCAGAGACCATATAATAGATATTATATGGTCTCTGGTATAAGATACTGGTTCATATTTGGTCAGTCTGTCAATAAAAATATGTACATGTAAATTATTTCTGAGACCAAAACTGAACAACAAAAATAATCTATATCACGTGTTCCCCTGCTGTGCTGTTTCAAGTGAATTTTGTTACTTCCTTAATACAGGATATAGAAGTCTGCATGTAAAATCTTTCAAAGCTCAGCCCTGAAATCATCCAGAGCAGGATTAAAGATTAATCCTTCTGCTTTGTCCTGCAGGTGTCCTGGCTGGATGAGGATTCCAATGTCCTGACGTTTGGAAACTCGCGGACGTCTGACGATGACCGTCTTCATGTTGAGCGGTCGATGGCACACAGTTGGGATCTGGTCATCAGCGATGTGACTGAAGCTGATTCCGGAACCTACATGTGTCAGGTCAACACACCCAAGCAGATGGTCAAGACTGTCACACTACACGTGGGCAGTGAGTAGATGTTATATCATACACTTTTCATTCATGTTTTGAGGTGGAACAGATTGTGTGTGTGTGTGTGTGTGTGTGTGTGTGTTTCAAGCCAAATTTATGTTTTTCATAACATGATTCTTAAGGACATCCATTGAAGGTGTCCAATATTTTGATGTAAAACCTGAACCAAAATTTCCTTTCCTTAATGGACATTTTAGAATTTGGGGTGACGAAGAATGATGAGACTTTTTATGGATATACAGATTCATTATGAAAGGCTACGTTTCCCCATAGATTTTAATGTCTTGACGGGCATAATTTGGTTACAGGCATGGGGTAACTGCTACTTATAGCCAAAGTCTTGTTGCAGTGGCCAATAAACTAACATTTTGTCCAACAACATTGGACAAAACACCTTGTTATTCTATGTGTCCATCTTTCAGATCCTCCTGTGGCCGAGGTGTCTGTAGAAAGCATGACCAAATCGATTGGGGACAGTATCATGCTGTCCTGCACCATCTTTGGATACCCCCAGGAGTTGATGATGTGGACGCTGAACAGTTCGGATATACCAACAGGAGAAAAATATAACATCGACATTGAAGACGTTGACAACATGACGGCTATTTTGACTCTGATGATTGGGTCGTTACAGAGGCCGGACTTTGGAGCCTACACTTGTCGTGCCACCAACAGGTTTGGGGTGACGGAGGCAACTGTAAATGTCATTGGTGAGTGGAAAGACTTATATAGAGGTATATTTCAATGGTTTTAATCTGAAATTATCTGGTGCTGCTACAAAGAAATGACCTTCTCGTAGTAACTGGAAAGGAATATTTGAAGAACTATAATTCATCCATGTTCACACCCAAATGGGTGGCAATAAAGAACACTTAGTTCTCTGTTCTCCATACTCTCCAGGGAACACCTGGTCCACTTTCTCGAGGCTCGAGGATCAGTGACTGCATCACTGTCACCATGTAATAAGTGTCATTGAGATTTGACAGATTGATGTACCCACATTTTTGGTTTGCAAATAAGCAAACTGGCTTTAAATGAATTTAATTCAGAGGTCTGACAATTGTCTTGTCCCAAACCTAAAAACACACACATGCACGTACACACACACACCCTTCAATTTGTAAAACTATACACACATCTAAGATTCATTCATTATAATTACTAACACAGTGTTGTCTCACTCACCACAGTGTTGTCTCACTCAAAATCCTTGGTGTCACAAAAGTAGATTTTATGAGAGCCTCTGCCAGTTAGTACATCATTTCTAGTTGTCCATGCTAACCCAAACTTAGTTTGTCATATACCACGCTCAGCAACGTTCCAGTCATGGCATCCTCTTGATTATTCAGGTCAGGCCCAGGCTATCAAGTAATTGATATTGACAATGCATGCCATGGAGTCCACGCCCATCCAATCCTTTATTTTGCTCTTATGACCACGTAAGTTTGCAGGAGACCTATTTTAAAACTGTATCCTCAAAGAATGCCTGTATATAACCATAAGCCGTATATATGTAGCATTCATGGGAATATTTGGAAATACTTCACTGATCGTTATATAGAACAAACTTTATGGATAGCAACTTCTTTTATTCTTGAGAGTGAAGTTTTGATACAGATTCTTATACAGTAGTCAAGCAGGAATGTACAAGAATCTGTTTCTGAAACATCGTACTCACGAATAAAAGAAGTTGTTATCCATAAAGTTTGTTCTATATTGTTCGTCCCAACTTCTAAAATGCCACTCAAAGAAACTTCACCGATCCATGGAAAATTGTATTTCCAATGTCAGTTCAATATGTGAATCCAATTTCTCATGACAGTAATGGTGTAATGCTAAAAGTGGCATAAAATCATACTCACACACTTGCCTGCCCACACACAGACCAACTCTCTCACTTACCTGCCCACACACAGACCAACTCACTCACTTGCCTGCCCCCACACAGACCAACT
>VKKT01001334.1:39743-60251 GCA_008038995.1 Haliotis laevigata | reverse complement strand
AGTAGACAGTATCAGATGTCACCAATATCTGCAGGTGCTTGAGTAGACAGTATCAGATGTCATCCACATCTGCAGGTGCTTGAGTAGACAGTATCAGATGTCACCAATATCTGCAGGTGCTTGAGTAGGCAGTATCAGATGTCACCCACATTTGCACGTGCTGGAGTAGACAGTATCAGGTGTCACCCACAGTCCGATGTGCCTGTATATAACACAACAAGTATTAGATCCGAAATCAACTGATGATGACAAATAGCACTGAAATGCTGTAAAATCCCAAGCTCATGGCAGATGTCAATGGTGTGTCCTATTCACTGGCAGCCTTGATGTTTTGTACTTTCCTGTACTCATATGTTACCCTTTACCATATGTTACATGTAGTGTTGAAGTTCCAGACCCTTTAACATCTGTCTGTATTTTGTACACTGTAATATAGTAAGTCATATGCATCATGGCACGTACTCATACTGTAAGAACATAATTTGTGTCATGATGCATATTAGTTGTACGAATGTAAGCTTAGTATGTGTGTCATGACACATATTGACATTGTAAGAAATTATATGTGTCATGGTTCACATTGACATTGTAAGCTTAGCATATGTAACTTTGAATGGCATTTAAAAGTGGCATACATAAAGGGCTGAAATCTGTGGATGTTAGCAGCTTCTGTATTTGTAGGTACATGACAGTTTGGGGTATGTGCTTACTCTTTCATCAGGCTATGTGTCTTTATACAAACTGACGTTGGAAGCAGCATATGTGTGTCATGATCAGTGTTAACACTTTAAGAAACTGATATGTATTTCAATGCATATTACTAACATTGTAAGCATAATTTCTTGTGTCTTGACACTTATTGACATTGTAACAAAGTATATGTCTTGACACATATTGACATTGTAAGCAAAGGATATGTCTTGACACATATTGACATTACAAACAAAGGATATGTCTTGACACATGTGTCTTGACACATATTGACATTGTAAGCAAAGGATATGTCTTGACACATATTGACATTACAAGCAAAGTATATAACTTGACACATATTGACATTGTAAGCAAAGTATGTCTTGACACATATTGACATTGTAAGCAAAAGATATGTCTTGACACATATTGACATTACAAGCAAAGGATATGTCTTGACACATGTGTCTTGACACATATTGACATTGTAAGAAAAGTATATGTCTTGACACATTGACATTACAGGCAAAGGATATGTCTTGACACATGTGTCTTGACACATATTGACATTGTAAGCAAAGTATGTCTTGACACATATTGACATTACAAGAAATGTATGGCTTGACACATATTGACATTGTAAGAAAAGTATGTCTTGACACATGATATGTATCATGATGCATATATATATATGCATAAGAATCTAACATGGTACATGGAAACAAAGGGTATTGTGTATCTTAGTACATATTAACATATGCATAATATTGTATACCTTGTCTACATTGAATACCTTGTAGTGTGAAAGCATTGTAAACCTTTGTACATTGTATCACTGGATGAGGTTTCAGACAGTAGCAAGACTCTAACACTGATGGTTACTTGGTTAGAGATTACGCCGTTAACATTGGGCCATTACGAACTGAAAAACATCCAGGCTATATAAATGTTAACTTTAGAGTTGTCTTGCTACCTTTGTTCTTTGTTAACAGCTTGTTAACAGTAATGGTTCCTCCTACTTTTTAACATGAAATGCTATTACAGCTTGTTAACAGGAATGGTTCCACCAGCTAGGTGATACGGATCATTCTTCCACATCATTAACATGGATGGTTCTTCCATATCGTTAACATGGATGGTTCTTCCATATCGTTAACATGGATGGTTCTTCCATATCGTTAACATGGATGGATTCCACCAGCTTGATAACATGGAGTAACAACAAACATTATTCCCACTAGTTTGCAGCGCAAGTCACAATTCTAGTCATCTTTAGAGGAATGGAACTGCATAAGATACAGAAGCATAAGAGTGATGAATTTGTTAACACATGTTGCAATCTTTAATGTAGACATATTGTCATCATGAAATGTTTGAGAAACGACTACTACAATCAGGCTCCAGGTGATAACAAAGCAAGACAATATACTCATTCAGGTAATAATAGTGCCCTTAATGTCTCACACTAACACTATATCTGTGTCCCTGTCACAGGGACTGTAGGTGTGTTAATGTCCTATGTTTCTGTTGTGTAGGTGTGAATGAGGATACTGTTTATTTAATGATTGTCTGAGGAGCCACAATGTCTGTTTAATGATACAAACCAACTGATTAAAACAAGTTTGAAAATCAAATGTCGGTTTGTTTTTATTGTTTATATAGCGCACATATCCACACAACTAGTACACGCTCAAGGCGCTGGAGCGTTCCCTTGATCAACAGATGACTCTTTTCTGGCATTGTTTTATCCAACTCAACTCCCTGGGGAATATTCAACTCATGCAGCCTGTTAGGCGCAGCGAGTTCACACAGCCTCGTCCTCACAAGGTACCCAGTTGCAGCTGGATGAACTGGGACACATAGTCACAGTATTTTGTCCAGTGATGCTGCACGTTACCATACCCACAACTAGGTGTCAGCACGTGTTGCTGTGTCTACCATCTGGTCAGCTACCATTGGATGACTGGGTTCAAGTGCACAGGGTTGTGTACTGCACACTAGGGGTTGTGACAACACTGAAGATCCTGCAAGTAATGTTAGCTCCAAGGTTTTTACACCTTGTCAAAAGTGGGGATTGATCTACGCACCTTTCGCTTACTTACGCGGCGCCTTATGCAGCTCACCCACCTTGACAGCTCGCCCACCTTACAAAGTATGTGTCTTTGTATTGTTCCTATAGGACTGAACAGCTTTGACGAGATGTGCAACTTTTTAGTATGACTTGGGATCGAGTCTTGATAAGGCCACAACAACCTAAGTGTTTGTTTCTGTTGAAACAAATTTTTAAACATACATCAAAAAAGTTTCAACAGCATCGATGTGACCAAGAACAGGTATTATCATTAAGTTCCGGAGTATCGCCTTTGGAACATTTATCATGATAGCAAGACTGAGAACCAAATACAATCTGAAGACAGCAATATGGGGATGGGCTTCACACATTATACCCAAGTGGGGAATCGAACATTCAGCAGGATGAGGAAACGCTTTACCCACTAGGCTACCCCAGAGCAATATCGATTTGTATTGATTTGACATGAGAACATATATATAAAAGGTATTCAGATCCAGTCTTAGTAATTCAACATTTGTCACTTTGGGAAAACATTAGCTGTTGAATAAAAATCAATGTCTTGTGGTGTGGCAAAATAGTGTCTGTACTTGCTAGTGAGTAGAACACAGGAACATCTACAGTAGATTTTAACATCTCAAGCACAATCTTTAACACACCTGTCAAAAGTATGAAACTCATTGATAAATACCTTCTTTGGAAATTTGGAAAATGTCAACACCCACATCTATATTGATATCATAACTTGAAACATAATGAAACAAATCCACCCACAATCCTCTCTTCCCAATTCAGTTTTTATATGACGAGGACAAGTACCAACCTACTTAAAAAAGGAAAAACTGGCATCCTAGGGAAAGTGAAATTGGTTGCATTAATGCAATTAGAATACTGGTATTACATTTTCATCCTGGAACTATTTGTTTAAACACCAATTGAGGGACCATTCATAATTTATTAGTGTGAGGGGTGGGCGTGGTGATGATGATTTTTATGGAGAACCATGCCGAATGTGAGTGACCCCCCCTAAAATTTATGTACAAAATACTAGTAAGTGACCCCCCTGCATGTCATGTACAAAATCAATGACCTCCCTCCCCTTCCCATAATTTCTAAGCAKAATTTTAAACATATTTTAATGTACAAAATTGCTGACCTCCCCTAGTACSTGTACAAAATTGCTGAACCCCCTCCCCAAAGCTCCCCAGAACAAAATAGGTGACCATAGGCGGATCCAGAGTGGGGTGTGCACCCCCACCCCCACCCCCACCCCCCTTTTGTGCTGAAAGTTTGTTAATTGACCATTGAAACTCGGGTGAAAATGAACTGTGCACCCCTCCTTTTCTCAATAGTGTGCACACCCCCTTTCTCAAAAAGCTGTATCCGCCCCTGGTGACCCCCCTTAAAATCATCATAATCCCCACGCCCCGACATAAATTATGAACGGTCCCTAAGGCCAAAACAAATAGATTGTTTGGCATGAATCATTGCTGTATATTTGTCTACGATTTCTAAGCCACTAACATTTTTTTCAGAATGGAAAGGATACCTTTTACCAAAATACTACTCTCTGAATAATCTCTCACAATATGTATTGTTTTTAAAATAGGTGAATTTTATGAATTTGTTGCATCACATTTTGATATTTTCGATGTACAGTTGTTGAGTATTTATCAATGTGTTTCTCACGTTAGACCCAAATACATAAGAACAAATGATTAATTTGTTAAAGTCAATTCTTACTTTTCTCCATTCAATATTGTGAGACTTGTTTGGTCACTGGTCGCTTTCGCGTCTGCAACAGTGCAGGGCTGTACAGAGTTGCCTCCCTTAGACAGGCCCAAAACCAACAATCGTGGATTTATTCTCACGCCACTGGGTGTCACAAAAATGGTAAAATGCCTGAAACCATTACCACTTTAGACTTTCCTGTCATATCAGAATGACAATCCCTGATATAACTGGAATACTGTTCATATGGTATTTATCCCATGTCACTCACTACCGCAATGTAAGGTTTAATTGTTTAATACACTATGACCAATCTGATATTAGAAAACATTTCTACAACTAAACTTTTGAACATTGATGAACATTCTTATCAGGCCACAATCTTGCATGTTCTAAACGTGTATTATAACTTAACAATTCCGAGTGAGTGGTATATTTACAAATTGACCACATGAAAGTCTATTTCACACACTGTGTGCACATGACATTTGTATATGAAAAGTATTATATCTGTAGTAGTTAGAGGTAAATGAAATTGGTATCTGGCGCATATCTGGTTAAAATGTAAAATATTGAAAATATTGAAAAACTGTCAGAAATGTGAAGTGTCAAAAAATACGCCATATTAGAAACCGTATTTATTTCGATACATTTATATTGATAACATTTCCTGAAATATGATGAACGGATGCTAACGGATACCAACTATATTAGTGTCTATTTCATGAAAATGGTATTTATCATCAGAACCTAAGCTCATTGTAAAAGTGTGGGTGAAAAATATCATTTTGAATATAATTTATTTTCATTCGGTCATTGATATCCCAACGTATTGCTTATGAATAAGGGATAATCAACCTAAAATACATCTTATGTGAATAGAAAAAATAATCAGAGCTATTTTTACAAACACCACACAACGAAAAATATTAAAATAATAATGTATTGAAAATGCATGTGATTAATTCATGTTATCAAAAGCGTATTAATATCAACAAATAATCGTCACTATGCACTTATCGCCTTTTGGTTATGTTGCCACAATGATAGAAGCATGCATAAAATGAATAGGATCCAGTTCGTCTGTGAACAAGGGATGGTATGGCATCAGCAGCTATTACGGTCGCTCAGCGTTGAGTCATGTTTCCTGTTTTTGTTTAGCTCTGGAAGTGCCTTTCTGTTGACGGACTTATTTTTAAAATTGACAGTATTGCAGTCAGAAATATTCAAATTGATGTTGTTTAGTAAGTGCTCATTTTGGTTACATCAAGTTGGTGTGCGTCTGAATCATAAATTAGAATGATGGCCCTTTAGTGTTTGCTGATGTGTTCAGTAAACGTGCAATTTCTTCGTGACATAAGTATTATTATTTTACTATCATATTATTTTTATGCAATCCAAATATGTACGTTGTATGACGTTTCAATACAAGTGAATTTTATTTGTATTTTCCGCATGAAGTATATCAATGTCAATATTTTAACAGCTAATTATTAGGTTTTCCTCTCGAAATGAAGAAGCTGGTCTATTATTAATTATTTGATCCTGAAAAAATTATACACTAAAACGAAAGTTAACAGATATCATTTGGTTGATGTAATTCTACTTATTTACCCGTAACACGCACTTGGACTGTGTCGAACGAAAGCTTACATCAGTGGACAGATGGCCCTCTCAGATCTTTGAGTTGATCAGCTTAGCAGTGAGGACATTTTACGGGGTGTCAGTGTATAATTACGTAAGGCCACATTCTCGCAAACACGCACGTCACACGTACAGAGATGAACACACGTCTTACATGTGTGTCGACACTTACGAGATGATCTCGCTACTGTAGGTGAACATACGCAAGACACTGTTCATTCTACTGCAAAATTTAATACAACTGTTTACGATATTGGTAAAGACAAAAAATCGCCGCAAAACAATTATATTCCTGAGTTCTTTGAGACACAATCTTGTTAATGAATGCAACTCCCTCGACGATTGAGAAAAAATCACGACTTAGGACTCAAACGAATACCTTCAAAATCCCCATTTTTTTATCTTTCGATCACAAAATTATCTCGGATTTCGTTCAAAACAAAAAAATGTTAGCTGTCAAATATGAGCAGTTAAAAATTATGTTTCATGTTCTGTTCTCAAAATGTGGCTTTTCTTTTCATGTATTTTATTTCAAAGTAAATTTAACTCCTACACACAAAGTGACCTCATTTGACAACGCCCCAAGCGAAATACGAAGACACTAAGGTCAAGATGACCAGGTTCAACAACAAATCTGGCATTACGAATTGGATTATATGATCAATAATTGGAAACTGGTGTGAAAACGAAATTTGAGTTTTTAAACCCGTTACTTAAAGAGCTTACATTTAAAAACAATGAGGAAAATATGTAAAGTGGAGCACTATCAGTGAGGAATGAAAAAAATGAAAATAAACAGGTTTTATATTGATTGAAATTGGAAAACTGCACGTAAACACAAGATACAACCAAATCTCTCACTATACAGAAAACCCAACACTTACCCATCGGTTTATGGGCTAGCTACAGTACCGTTCACTGAGTGCTGCTGAGACTGGGTCGATATGTAAGTACTGGATTACCTATACAATGACTGGCAGAATATCACATTCCATGAGCGTAAATCACACAGCGCCTAGGTGGACGTGAGTTGTCACACGGGCACAAAGTGGCGCAGGTAACATGTGCGCTGGATGACTTGAAGATTAACATTGATCTCTAGAAAATATAGGGATTCTCCACAAATGGATGATTCATCCAAACACTTGGGTTAGAGATACGCTTAAGGTGTATCAAATGATGTTATATTTGTACGAATCATGAATCATTTAACGACGAAATGGACATGTATATTTCAACCCGAAAATAAACAACTTCCAATTAATTTTCAAAAATTGTCAAAACTTCAAATAAATTAAACTTCTCTTAAACACCATCTCATTGCACGAATATATTTGACTAAACTAATTTGAATTGTTATACAGACGTTTTATGCATGAACAAGAACATTTTGACCAGATAAATTCTGTTGCATAGGTCATTGTATGAGCCGCTCCGGAGTTTGAAACAAGTTGCATCCCACTGAATATGAAAATGATTTTCCTCGTTAACCCAAAGGTCAGTTTTGTGCAAGCTACAGAAACTAAATGAGACCATTTCGTGCTGGATCGTAATAAAACCTATGTACATACGTCTCTCTGTGATATTAGTACTATCCCTTAAGAGAATACGGGAAGATAATGTATGGCCATTTCAACATAAATGGCTAATTGTTGACGTAAGGAATTGATTAATATTCTTCAACACGCAAGAAGAACTATATACTTGTTTTAGTGATCGTAGTTCGCGTACAGAATACAGAATTTGAAACAAAAATACGACATAATTAAACAAATAGTAAAATTTTCTCTTTTAGGTAATATTCAAGCGGAAATTAGATATCAGAGAGTTGAAGCATTGATTATGATTGTACACATTACCAAACACTACGCTATTATAATTATAGCGCTGGGAGAATATGATTCGATTACGAATGCCTGGTGCGTGATGCAGGGATATTTCTCTAGGTCCCCTAGGGCGGTGATTTGATGAGGAGACTGGGAAATCCAAATCGTAATCACTGAAGAATATGTATTACCCAAGCGGAAACTAGGTGACAGCATCTTAAACACTTCCAACAAAGAAATATTAAAAAACTAATTTATATACATGTCATGTTCTGTGTACAATAAATCACATTCCGTGACCGAGGAGCATAGCTTACACCTACGGGATAACACGCGAGATTCGTCACTAGAGCGAAGGCAAAGCTGGACAGACAAATTAGTCATGAAATTAAATACATAATAGCAAGTAGACTCACGCGTATTCTCTGTAGATATATATTTTTTATATTAACAAATAAACACTTTTAAATTGAAAAGGATCCCCTAGAAGACTTGAGATTCAGAACCTGGGAAAATCTAGACTTGCTTCATTTACAGCTTCAGGGCCCCGTTTCACGAAGCTCTCGTAAGCCTAAGTTCTCGTAACTTTTCTCGTAGCGCCGTACCTCCTATGTTACAGTATAGGAGGTATGAATGCTACGAGGAAAGTTACGAGATCTTAGGCTTACGAGAGCTTTGTGAAACGGGGCCCAGCATTACGGGGACGGCTAGGCAGTGGGGAAAATAATGTGGTTCAGGGACTGTGAGACAGACTAAATAGCAAGCTGAATACCCGTTTGTCAATTTGATGCGTACATACATGTGACCTTGACTCACATACTTACGTTGGTGTGTGGTGAGTATTTGTGTGTAATTCGATATACCCCTCTACGCCACCTGCCTGTCACATCCATGTACATTGCGGTTTACAAACAGGATGTCAATATCGTGACTTAATGTTGACTTAAGCATGCATGTCAATACCTTTGGTGACGTACATAAGCAAAGACTTATTTCCTGTGATTTATCTGTCGGTTTTATAAGACATATTTCAAAGATTACATCATGATAATGATCTGATAGTGATAGTATTTGTTATAACGGTTTACCCTCGCTCACTCGAGTGAGTGAGTGAGTATGATTTTACGCCGCTTTAAGCAATATTCCAGCAATATCACGTCGGTGGACACCAGAAAGGAGCTTCACGCATTGTATCCATGTGGGGATTCGAACCCGGGTCTTCCATTAGGCTACCCCACCGCTCCCGTTCACTCAGAGTCATCAGGGCCGTCGAATGTGCTTCGACTTAAATGTATTTCGAGATAAGCAGAGTGCTGATAGCAGACCACAATGATTCCCATATTTTCGCATATTGCAGTTTTCGGCGCTGCTAGCAGCATGTAACTGCATGATCTCCAAAAAGCTACTCACAAGATAGGTACCTCGGAAGGAAAACTGTTTAAGGCGTCTGACTGCCCGTTGGGGCGATTCGTTATTAAGGGCATTAGTCAATCCGGACAGTTCAAGCTGTAACGGGGAGGTGGGGTAGCCTAGTGGTGAAAGCGTTCGCTCGTCACGCCAAAGACCCGGATTCGATTCCCCACATGGGTACAGAGTGTGAAACCCATTTCTGGAGCCCCCTGCCGTGATATTGCTGGACTAATGCTAAAAGCGGC
Source organism: Haliotis laevigata (assembly GCA_008038995.1). Lineage (NCBI taxonomy): Eukaryota > Metazoa > Mollusca > Gastropoda > Lepetellida > Haliotidae > Haliotis > Haliotis laevigata. The sequence continues at coordinate 50,631 of VKKT01001334.1, read as the reverse complement.
GTAAAACTAAACTCACTCACTCATGTTGTAACGTCTTGTCCGGATTAACAAGGTTTCACTATATACACATAGATAATAGTTAGTAATTGCATTAATAACTTGACTAACCACAGAAACATGAGATCATATACTTTGTACACCACGCAATGTTGGATCAAATGAAAGACAAGCACACGGAGACATTTCATTTCAATTTGTCATACCAAGCTATGACCTGTATGCCACGGACAAGGTCAGGGTGACCCACACCGCTGGAGATTATAACAAATAGCACGGGTAGAGAATATCGATCTGTTTTGCATTCCATCGGCACTTACTCACACCTGGATTTACTGTGCACGGAGCGAGCAGCGTCAAACAAAGCTGAGTTCATTGCGTTGGTGTGTGTACATCAGGCAGTAAGTATTCCGACCACACAGTCATACACACGTTTTATATAAACACATACCTGTCAACAAAGGAAGAAACTGTTGAGAAATTATAACATATTCTGACAACCATGTACACGTTTTATATATAAAAAATCATACCTTCCAACAAAGGAAGAAAATCGTGGAGTTGTTATAACATATTATAACAAGCATGTACACGTTATATATATAAATAAACATATCTGTCAACAAAGGAAGAAAATACTTGAGTAATTATAACATATTCTAACGTATTTAATGTACATGAATTTATGGACTAATTAAATATCTGTCGTTAGGTGACATTAGTTACGAAATTATCACAGATTTCATCTTTACAGGTTTACGGATAGACGGGGTCAGTTAATAATTTTCCTATACTTCCACCTCGGGATGAACTGGTTTTCAATGATTGGTAAATGTAGCGACGAAGGTTTACGAATAGACGTGGCCATCTAATAATTTGGCTGTATTTCCACCCCGGGATGAAGCGGCTTTTTAATGGTTGGTAAATGTAGCGACAAAGATGACAGTTACGAATAGACGGGGTCAGTTAATAGTTTGGCTGTATTTCCACCCCCGGGATGAAGCGGCTTTTCAATGGTTGGTAAATGTAGCGACAAAGGTGACATTTACGAATGGACGTGATCAGTTAATAATTGGCGACATTTCCATCCCGGGATGAAGCAGCTTTTCAGCGGTTGGTAAATGTAGCGACAAAGATGACAATTACGAATGGACGTGGTCAGTTAATAATTTGGCAGTATTTCCACCCCCGGGATGAAGCGGCTTTTAAATGACTGGTAAATGTAGCGACAAAGATTACAGTTACGAATAGACGGGGTCAGTTAATARTTTGGCKGTATTTCCACCCCGGGATGAAGCGGCTTTTCAATGGTTGGTAMATGTAGCGACAACGCCCTAGATTGGAATCTGTGCCACTTATACAAGTAAATGAAATGCTGGTATCGATTGTCTTGTCATTGCTGATTACAGGTGATAATGATATCACTGGGTGGCGGTAGATTGGAATGTGACATCAATAACAGCTAGCTATGTATAGGCTCAGTCACCGGGTGGGATGCAGGTCACGAGAATAGCATGACGGCACGCATCAGGATTTCGTCAGCATCTCAAGATCATCATGAGCTCAGCGTCTACACCTTAATCGCATCATTCTCACCTGCAGTTATTCATTGATTATGAAATATAGTGTCATATAACATTATGTTAATATGTATTTTAATGTTAATTTATCTGAGGTGGCAGTGAAATGTGATGGAACAACACGATGATTCAGACAGCACGCACACCCATCCTAGTGTGAAACCAGGAAGTAGGACACATACTGTTCCTGATCACGTGACCCTGCTGTTTCTGCGAACATTTTATGAAACTGATGTTATTTGCTTTTTAAAATCAGTCTAATGGGATGGTTATATATATTATGGTTTATGCCAAACTATCAAAACAACACGTGCATTATTTGACAAGAACACAACTGTGGATTAACAATATACCACTCAAAGTTAAGGTCAACTAGAGTAATTTGGAAGAATGAGATGGCCCTTGACTTCTTTTGAGTAGTATAGTTATCGTGACGCAATTAGGGAGTGAAATGAGACCGTGCGGAAGCGTATGTTCTAACTTTGCATTTACATTTGTTTGACTTACAATAGATTGTTTGTTTGTTTGTTTGTTTGTTCGTTTGTTGTTTAACACCGCACCCAACAATATTCACGCTATATGACGGATGTCTGTAAATAATCGAGTCTGGACCAGACAATCCAATGATCAACAGCATGAGCATCGATCTGAGCAATTGGGAACCGATGACATGTGTCAAACCAAGTAAGCGAGCCTGACCACCCGATCGCCTCTTACGACTAGCATGGGTGACTGAAGATCAATTCTAACCCGGATCTTCACGGGTCTGTAATGCCCGGAGTTCAGGGTGTTTGGATTAATGAGATCCGGATTAGCGGGGTTTTGTTCTACATCAATCTCACGCTGTTTGTTGTCATGAATTGTGAATGTGGCGGCAACGCCCGGGATTGGAATCTGTGCCACCTATTCAAGTAAACGTAATGCCGGTATCGATCGTCTTGGTCATTGCTGATTACAGGTGATAATGATATCACCTAGGTGGCTGCAGAATGGAATGTGAGATCAATAACAGTACAGGTTGTTATGTGGGTTCAGTCACCGGGTGGGATGCAGGTCATACATATAGCATGACATGCACACATCAGTGAGTGAGTCAAGACTTCACGTCGACATTATTTCAGCCATTGAGCGACGAGACCAACTCTACACATATACACAAGTCCATCCTTAACACAAGTGAGTGAGTAGGTTTAGTTTTACGTCGCTTTTAGCAATATTCCAGCAATATCACGGCGGGGAAAAACCAGAAATGGGCTTCACACATTGTACCCATGTGGGGAATCGAACCCAGGTCTTCCGCGTGACGAGCGAACGCTTTAACCACTAGGCTACCCCACCGCCCTTCATTAACACAAAGTCACACTCAAAAGCAAGTTTCATTTACAAACTCCCAAATCACAAAGGTTTTGACGATTTAAAAGAATGGGCTACCTCAACACCATTTACAATCCAGAACAAGGTCCAAAAGCCCAAATTGGTAACACACACGCACGCACACACACAAACACTAGACTATATCAGACGCACTATTAGACTATAGATAAACACAGAAGGTTCTTCCTCATTGGTTTTAAGCAAATATTCGTGTGGAAACCAACTGTGGCCAATACGTCATCGTAGCATTCATGTCTTCACGTACAAGTAGATATAACCAGTTGTTGGTTTCAATTCGTTGCCTGAGAGTCATCATTCTCAAATGCGGTAATGATCTTGCAACGTCATAAACACCAGTTTAATATGAATTATTGTAATGTTATTGTCCATGCCTTGTGTTGTTGTCTGGAAACAGTGCTATTAACGTGATGTTAATATGAATTAGTATCAGATGTATTTTTATCTGAGGTGTGGGTGAAATATACATGCAATAAAAACTGATTCATATCGCACTTGCTTCCTCACCGATCCTCGAACATAACAGGATCTAGAGTATAGCACGTGCTTGTACCGGGTCTCGTCTCTCTGCAGTGTTGTATATTTTTACTGCACTTGGTCCCTGCTATATTCTCTTCGAGTAGTTCCGGGTTGATGTGGTCTTCAGCAGCCCATGCAGGCAAGTTAATCCTTCACTTCATTAAACACAAGAACGAACATACAATATACAAGTGAAAAAAGACATCAGCCATCATTTAAGTCTCTGCGTCAAATTTGAAAACGTCATCCATGCGCCTACAACTTTCTGAAAACTTTAATTACCCAAACTATGGTTAAAACCGTGAAGATCCGGATTTGAATTGATCTTCAGCTACAATGCTTGCCTTAAGGGACGCCTAACGGATTCGGCTGGCCAGGCTCGCCTACTTGGTTACACATGTCATCGTATTCCAAATGCGTAGATCGATGCTCATGATGAAAATCACTTGATTGTCTGGTCCAGACTCGATCATTCGGGACCCGCGTTAAACAAACAATATTTATATTCACATTATGTTACTATTAATTATACCATGCAGAGACCATTTAGAATATACGAATTAACAAATGATTGAACACAAATTGAACCGAGCTATAACACTCACTCACTCACTCACCAACCCGCCCACTAAAAGAAGGGAAGGTGTTCTGAAGCTAATGAGACAGTACAAGTCATTACGTTACTCAACATAAAGACATTCTGGACGAAACAACAACTCAGCCACACACGAATGAACTAATCGATATATTTTAATATATAATTAGTTCGCTTGACTGAGCTGGTGTCACCACTATCATCATGTTCACATGACCGAAACCAAAATCCCCATTTTCCGAGTAGAACTCACCATCCTATTCCATGAAATGCATAGTCATTGTCAGCCAAAGCTGACTTCATGAATGAAATGGATTAAAAGAGCCGTTTACCATATATGGTAATCATACAAACCCCGTAAAATCAGCCAATGAAATGAAAGAACGTGACCTGTATATAAGTGTAGTAAGCAGTATCGATCGCCTGCATCAATGAACATATGTGTCGGGGGATTCGATGTGACTGGCTTCATGAATGGAGACGCAGAATAGCGCCCACAGCTTTGGATGCCCACCCAGCTTTGAAAGTGTATTATCCATTATGTGGGTCGTTGTATTTCCCAAACTGATTCATTTCACCATGAATAGCGTAAATAAACTTCAATTTTAAACTCAAACAATTAACAGCAGGACTGAAATTATATTGGTTAATGGCGTTACACGTACAAACCTACTACTGAATCATTTCCTGTGTGTTTCTACATAATGATTAGCTACACCTCGTTAATCCGCACCTCAGCAGTCTGGAAAACTGCCATTCTGGACAATGTAGCCACTGGCAGCGTTAACAAATAGAACCAATAAGCATGTGGACATCTGGGGGTTAATTTTATCAGGGAGATAGAAGACGATTAGATTATCCCTGATTATATGGACAATTTCACTTGTTACTGTTCGTATTAACGGGGGTTCACTGAATACACCTCACTTTAAGAACACATGACACTGCGATCTAAAAAATAAATAGGTCCTCCAACAGGACGTAGATAACAGTAAGTTTACATTGACCTGAGGCAGTAGGGTAAGACGTGCTGAAACACACATGGCAAAACTAAATACACTGAGGGGCAAAATAAATAATACCGCTCGGTTGATATCATCATATGTCTGATCTTCAAATGAAAATATCTTAAGTTTGCGATATGATATCCAAAACTTTAAAGGTACTCAAAGCACTCAAAGAATTCTTCCACACATAGTTTGGATTTTTTTATAAATACAAGACGAGAATTCGCATAATACTCACTTGTTGATGGGTATCTTTTACATCCTATCGTTAAAGGCAAGACGTGTATATTGCATTTGAATAAATTTACGACATTACAAACAAGATGGGGTCATGATTTGCAGATTCATTTCTTACACCAGACTTCACAAAGAACACATTTCCTTCAGCCCCTTACTTTACATCAGTGTCTTTTTGGAAACCATCGGGACGAGAGGTTAGAACTGCTCCCAGCAAACAATGACGCCACGAATATGATTAATGAGTGTTTTTTTGTGGTTGAGATTTCACAGACTGCCATTCAACGTGAGCAACGTCAATACAGACCCCAAAGACAAGAAATGAAGAATAAAGTTGTTAGAGGTGACTTCCAAAGTAAAACGTAGGGATCGGTGTATATACAGAACTGAACGAGAAAAATTCATTTTTTTATTTGTTGTTTAACGCCGCAATCAGCAATTTCTAGCTCTTCGACGGCGGTTTGTAGATAATCGAATCTGGACCAGACAATCCATTGATCGACACTACGAGCATCGATCTACGCAGTTGGGATACGATGACAAGTGTCAACCAGCGAGCGTCAAGTAGTATAAGTCCCTTGTGGTAATGTCAGTGCTCTCGGGAATGTTCAGAATATAGTCAATGTTGAATGTCTTGAAAGAGACCTGTATCCGATCTACAAAGCAGTATTGAAAGTTGGAAAGGCGGCATTTCCAGCCTTGTATCTAAACTGCGCTGTGCAAGTAGCTCAGAAATAGCTCTGGTCCGGAAATGCTTCGAACTGCCTCGTGGTACTGTTATATAAAGGTAAAACCAGCCTTTCAGAAACCTCACCTCTAGAAAACTCTTGAACGGTTAAATCTACCATGTCGCCATGTGTACATGTATGTGCCTAACAAGGGCAGATAACTCTAATTCTAGACCACAATATCATGTCATCAATGGCACTGACTCTGAATCTTCATAAGAAACAAATAAAAAATCTGAGAAAAATCTCATTGTCAAAATGTCTTGACAGATTAGTGTAGCCTAACGATGATGGGGAAGGCGGGGTCTATCATAGACTAACGCTAAGTCTCTGAAAATATAAACATTTGATAACAAAGAACTTCATACTTCATGTAAACTGAAAAGGAGCCCCAGTGAGATCGGGGATTCAGAACAAAACCTGGGGAAATCTAGACTTGCTTCATTTAAGGCTTTTGCATTACAATAAAGGCTGGTTGGAAGGGGGAATAAAATTGGAGGTTGGAGGTAAAGGGAATTAAATCAGCTTAAAACATCGTTGAGACAGACTAGGCTCAATAGGCTATGGGTACAGTTGAAAAAAACAACCTTAGCGCTAAGACTATCTTAAGTCTGTGTTAAGGTATATGGCAGTTACGGTCACCTTAGCGCTAAGACAAGGGATATCTGTATGCCTATTGATTATTTATAGTTGTCATATATGTTTCTGAAATATGAAAGTTGTCGACCAGGAAGATTTTCTTATCACTTGTTGTGCAGATCAAGAAACCGCGTGGAAGCGCTGATCGGAATCTTACGGGAAGGAAATGGCTGGTATATAATTAAACGACAGAGACCAGCGGAAAATTAAATGACCAAGGTCATTTCAGAAGAAAGGATACTCACCAAACCTTACATTACAGACCCCTCCAGAGTGTATTAGCACCATGCATTACCATCCAACCTTTCTACAGACCAACGTGAATTACTTAAATTGATTAATCTAAAATAAAGAATATACATTTTAACAGTTTTAAAATAAACTAAAATAACTTTTTCCAAATTATTTAATTCCTCGCAAGATGATAACATCCTTTGTTTTTACTTCAACATGCAGTCACGGTGACATATTGGCCAATCATCATGCTGATTGTAACGATTCTGCTGCTGGAGAGCACTGAGAGACGACATCTTGGGTTCTGTGTACTCTGGGAACATCACGGAGTATAACTTGAGAGATATAGGCAAAGTGGTGGTGACAAAAATAAGATCTGAATGGCGAAAAATATCTAGTATTCTAAAATTCTTTTTAAAAAAAGATGTGCTTACCTCAGACTCTTTCAATGCGTTTTTTGTAGAGAAAAAGGTTGCTTCGTGAAAGGAGGTGAGGTGAGGTGAAATTGGGTTTTACGTCGTGCTTGAGAATATTTCGCTCATGTGACGACGTGCACGCGTGTGTATGTGTATGTGCGGCTGCTTGTACCAGCCCAGACTGAACCTGGTTTTATAGTGCTAGCTCACTGACATACCATACCGCAGTGAAGCATGAATACCCCACTCAGACACATTATACTGACTCCGAGCCGACCAGACCTTGTTGTACCCTGGGTGTTTTTATAGGGGTGAGAATATCATAATATACAGTTATCAGCAGAGTGAAGTGTCAAGTGTACAGTTTCTTTTGTCCGGCAGTGTATTTTGTATTTAGAAACACAAATTGTATTAAATAAGCTTCTGTTGATATGACCATTCTAATAATTATTATCAACCCTATAACTAGACGAATACCTATGAGGCGACAATAACTATGAGCCTGGATGTATCTTATAATTTATATGTTTGTATATACAGTATTTTAAATATAACTCTTAATGAACGGTATGGTTTCCTTTAGATAGAGGATGCACGGTAAGTTGAAAACTTTTAAAGTCATATTGTCTATTACTCTTTAGTTGTTTTTCTTTTAAATTTATTTCCAAGTATGCTCTAAAAGCAAACAGGCGAAACATTTTTTTTCTAAAATTAGACGTCAACAGAGATTATTTAAAATTAATCAGTTTACATAAACACCAACACATTAAATAAATAAAATGAGTTATGAAGTATAAACGTGTATGCATCATATCATTAACATTGTAACGGCGTTTTAAGCTGATTCAATGCCCTTTACTTCCAACTTCTAAATGTCTATCAAAAACAACAATGATATCAAATGTATCATAGCTATCAACCCCAAACAGATTATTGAGATTAAAATCAACAGTAAGTAAGCGATAATTGGTCATCTTGCACGTGTAGGAACAATAAAACCCCTGACAAGTGAAATCCTGTCCTGCTATAGACAACACTAACAAAACACCTTGTCGATTTCAGGCGATGACGCAAACGATTACCCAACCACCCAGAGTCAATTACAACCGCCGGTGGCGTCAATCTAACGATTAAGATAAGACCGATTTCCGCTTCTACCGCGGTATAAAGAAATTTATGGCCCTTGTCTATCTTATCTTATCGCTGGTATGAGTTGTACAATGTTATGTCTCAGTGAATAACAATGTACATGATTACACCCTAGGGGCATTAGTGTACATGCTCTAAAACGTTGTTACTTATTGTTGCATTTGTTATCTAGCGCTGTGTTGATGACTTTGCACGCATGTCTATTTCAATGGCGAAAGGTAAATAATGCAATTAATGACCTCCTGGAGGTAAACTGTTAGAAGTGTCCATTGAGCTGTTAGCCCTTGATCTGGTAATCAATCAATGACATAGCGCTAATATGATAAGTCGCACCTGAGAGTGGCGTGTTTGGGCTAACTAATGACAACTACTAGCAAACACCTGCATGCTTCAGCTGATGTAAATGAGCATCTATATACACTCGTCTTTTGTCAAGGTGTTTATTGTTAACACCGTACCCGTTATTGAACCATTCAGTTCATGACGACAACTGAATTGGTCTAACTTCTTTGTGTGGCATTGTTGAAGTTGGGAATTACAATACTGACACACTTTATGGATAACAACTTTTTTTATTTAATACATAAAAGAAAATGTTCTCCAAAAAGTTTATTTAATAAATATAAAAAGTTGTTATCTATATAGTTTTATTCAATAAATATAAGAAGTTGTTATCCAAAAGGTTTGTCAATATTGTGATTTACTATTTTGGTTTAGTCAAGGAAAATGTACATATTTTCGTTTTTGAGGGAAACAGATTGTTCAGGTGCGATATTTTGTGGTACAGCCATGCGAGCAGCTTAACATGAAGTCCCGGAAATGCATTTATCATTTAAAAAGTATATTTCAAAATCTTAATGGGGCCAAGAACAATGTTTGAATTACAAGAGCTGATGCAATATAGACATGGAAAATACTTCAAGGGGTGAGTTTGTATTCGTTCGTTAATATATTCTATATAGCCTGTGAGACAGACCACCACAAAAGGAACGAGTTCCCACTGTTCTTGGGTTCGAATCCAAGATTAGCCCCGATAGTAAGGCCTGTCGGTGCCATGCCGGTGTTCGTGGATTTTACCAATAAAAACAAAAGATGTATTTGAGTTTATTCGCCAGACTTTGGAATTTCCACATTCTTCATTCATTTTGCCTATCACGCACATACATGTAAAATATTGAACAAATCAAGTTAAAAACTAACTCACTCACTTTTTCATTCAAAAATATTTACACGTGCATCATCATTGAGAATGTTTATCGTTACGTATGTAATCGGATATATTGTATTTTCAAATGAAATCAATATATATATACCACAATCAATAGAATGATTACTGCACAGATTAGCTTATATGACAATTACATACCATTTTTCAATTGTATTTTCGTGCTTACATTTGGAACGATTAGTCATGAATGGCGGAAATCCCAATGTCTTAGAGAAATAGGAACTCATTTCTATCGCTAGATAAATACAATGATTTCATTACTCAATAAATCAGACCCAATTGACTATGTGCAGGTAATTGTTCCACCGTTTTGACAATCTCTTTATAAAGAAATAAGTGGCTGGGTGGATGAATCACGCTGAGAGGCGGCAATATTTAGCCCGTGGGAGTTAGGCAGTATCCCCCGATAACCGCACATCAGCAGCCGGTGGATTATGACTGATTCCTAATTCATCCCCCTAACCGCGAGTTTCACCCCCGGGGCTCGACCAGCCGTCCGGTCACACCAAGGATGGGTCGAACGTCGCATGCGGTAATTTCATTGTCCGGTTGATATTGTGAACTGTTTAGTGAGAAGCTTAACGCCAGCGATCCCGCCATAATATTGTGCAATTATTGTTACATCGCCCGTGATTACCTCTCTCTCAATTACCTGGAAGCAAGCAAAGAGCAAATTTGAAAGGTTAATATAATCTCATTTCCTCGCGTTAAAGAGCGGGATGAGAATATGTTGACTTAACAGATTTTGTGGGTCGTTAACAAGCTTATCAAGACAAAACACTGAATAGACCAGAGCGAGAAAACTGGGAAATACACGAAGCTGGATTATGTGGACATAATGGCGTTGATCAGTCTGTGATGGGCGTCAAAAGACTGTATGCACAGAACTACTTTACAACTGTCACCGCTTAATGACTGACTTGATGATTAGTTTATCAACACGGACAGATCATTTATTAAAGTCTCACCTCAATGTATACATAAAATACATATGGTACAAAAGCATAACATCGTATACAAATAAAAAGTGAGCAACCGAAAATGGGTTATGAGAGACTTTAAAATAATAAATTACATAAAATTGTACATAGAATCAAATAAATAAAATACTGACTGACTGACTGACTGAGTTTGGTTTTACGCCGCTTTTAGCAATATTCCAGCAAC
>VKKT01001334.1:15683-26487 GCA_008038995.1 Haliotis laevigata | reverse complement strand
ATCATTAACTGGATGCTGGTATTTGTTTGGTGCAGATGTACTTGGCGTGTCATTGAGTGCAGAAAAAATATACTGCATGCAATTCATGCTAATCAGAGGGTAGGAAGTACAGTGTATGGATCGACAACACAGCTACGGCTGTAGGGGAGGCTGTTGTGATGCATTGTTGTTATTATGAGGGGAGAATCCAAAATAACTACCACTCGCTATACGGTCTGGATCGATCGCGTTACGTGAGAGTCACGGTGGTGTCAGTTTACTCCCGGGTTGTCGGTAGCTGTGAGGGAGGGGTCGCATTAACGTGTCATTTACGTTGAATGTTCAAACGATATGAAATAGTTGACAACCTAAACGTTGGCACCTATCTTCATTTACAGTCTAAGATTACAGAGGCCTCTTTGCTCCTTAATATTAGATCATGAAGATGATTTAAGTGTTGTTTTCCTGTAACGTATGTTGAATTCAGAAGCCAGATGTTTATATCAATGTATATGCTTCATCGGAGATATTTTATCAGGTGTCTATTTCTGACCTGTATTCACTGATTTAAAACCGCTTTCAAATTATATTTTAACATCACATATAATACCTACTGTATACAAAATATACCGTGATAAAAAATAACAAAGTTATTGTACGTTCCATACCTGTTAGGAGGGAAGGCGGGCGACTCGGACCCAGTGCTTTTTGCGTGCGTGAATGTGTTCAAACCTCGGAAATATGAAAACATATATTCACTGAATATCACAAATAAATTTAGTTAACACAATAAAAACTGAAGTAATACTAGTAATGCGGCAATAGAAACCACGAAGGGATGTGGTTTCTGTTGACACGGAAATTGTAGCTGTGTACTTGTGATGTATTTAAACGTAACTTTTATGACGGAATCTGAGAGAATATACGAGAAATCATCATTAGCTACTGGGGCTTTTCTCTGAGAGAATATACCAGAAATCATCATTAGCTGTTGAGACTTGAGACTACGACAGCTCAGCGTAATATTACAGTAATTGATATCATTTGGGCTGAAATCTTAACCTAATTATGTCGAAATTAAGTTGAATATATCCTGTTACCGAACTACGCTTATAATCGGAGTTTCCATTTGTGTAATTTTATCGCAGTTTATAGTGCGCGTGATATAGAATACCTTTGTGTGGCTTACATACGTCAAACAGTGTCATGGTGGATGCTCTGCCCTTTGTTATTATTTGTTTACGTATTGCTCGTGTTTGTGGCGATGAGATCCGGTTTACGTACAACTACTCCAATCATATTATTTTGTGTACCCTCTTCAAGTGGGTCACAACACATCTGGACTTCGATCTCAGTTCTCGAGAAGTGGGATTGTTCTGGGCAATCCCCACACAATTATATATTAAAAAGGTTCACATATACTCTTTCTTGGAACACATCCATGACTTTTAACTATCAGGATTAAAAGGGAAAGAGGATGTTGTACGAATGGTACGTTCAATGTTCGGGTCGTTCAGTTCGAGTTAACTGGATCACCTGTATCTCGATATATCTTTTATACTGATGTACATGTATATTACTCAAAGAAGTTAAGGAACTTTTTTTTTTCTCATATGATTGTAGTTAATCTGTCATGGCATCGAACGAATCCTTTTCGGAATGGTAGTGTGATATCGGTACTACCCTCTGTCGAACTATGGCCATATCAACATATATCCACCGTTATCCCGAATTTCGAGTTAGAGGTTTATTCCGAATTTCGATTTATAGGTTTAGCTGGTTTAATGGATGGCGAACATCGGACTTCTCAGAATAAAATGACATTTTCTTGTATTATTTATGATTTTTATACACGATGTATCCTTAAGAAAATATTATTTATCTAATACATATTATTTTTCCAGCACCCCAGCCGGTTACAAGAATCCAATGTGGGCGAAGACCGGACGTGAGTTACGGCACATGGCTGATGAATTTGCTAAAACTACAGAACGAAAGCGATTGGCCAACAAAGCCGCAAGAGTATGTACCTTCTACCGTACAGTGTTTCGCCACCTGAAACGAAAACTGAATCATATTTTTGAGATCTTATGAAATAAGAGGTAGGGAAAACTGACGTATTTTTTCATAAATCTTTGTTTACCTTAATATAGTTTCCCAGAGACTATACAGTACACGGATAAGATGTTTGGTCAAAGTAAACATTAATTTTTCATACCCCATGCTATTAACAATCAAAGAGAGGTTGTCACGTAGAAAGTCGTGAACGAGTGAACAACGCCCCGTGTATTTTTGTGTCTTACGCCATTAGGCTGAATGCTCCGTTATTCCAACACAAAAGAATTAATTGATTTTCTCATCAGATTGGAAAGTGACGAGATGTATTAAAAGAGTCTGGGTTGCCGTTGTGTAATGAGTGTCACGGGTTTGGAATCTCAACAATCTCAGTATTGATTTTTGGCATTAATTATTCAATGGAATAGGACAATAGGCGATTGCCCTTCGTTGGTATGTTGACTGTAAAGTGGGCGACACATTTCATGACTGATTGAAGAAGCAGTCATAAACTCATACTTAACATCAATATATTTTATTTGTATTCTAAATGGGTAGCCTTGTGGTTAAAACGTTCACTCGTCACGCTGAAGACCCTGGTTCGATTCCCAACATGGGTATAATGTGTGAAGCCCATTTCTGGCGTCCCCCGCCGTTATATTGCTGGAATATTGCTAAAAGCTGCGTAAAACTAACCTCACTCACTCACTATTCGTATTCCATGTACATTTCAAATACATCAGTTGACCATGTATTCTTCCTGTTAAAGAGAATGAAATAAGAATAATGATCAATGAAATTAATTTCAGGCCTTATGTACTTATGACTATTGAGACATAAATCAGGTTGTTGTTTTTTATTTTAAAGGGGTAGGTTTGTGAATATAATGAATAAACTAAATTAAGTGCAAAACTAATTAACGCGTTTCGTCTCTTCCAGGTGGATATCAGTTCGGTAACTTTCGAGCAATTCCGTGACTTGCTGTCGGAGTTGTTCCACCAGAACGACTTCACCAAGGAGAGGGTGATGATCCTCTTCTGCTTTTGCTCCGACTTGGCTGTCCGAGGGTTGAAGATTGGCGTGGAGTTGTGTCGCCAAGTGGTCAGCTGGTCACTCCGATTTATCACCGATACAGTGTGCTCAATTATACAGACGCTGGGAGGATGGGTAAGTGGTCAGCTTTCGTCATTCTCTTGTTAAGTCTAAATTTTTACCATATTATCCTATTTGAAACAGCCGTGAGGACAATACAACCGCACTGTGTCCTTTGAGAACACAGTAATACGTGGTATAAACAGTACTGTCAGTACATGTCAGATAGCACTCGCATGTCGAACTTATCAAGGTAGTTACCATTTTGTAAATTGTCTTAAAATACAGTTATCATAGTAATAGCTTTGAAATTTTCCGCCTTTTAACTTTTGCACAAACCCATGATACTGAGAGCAATGTGTTCTTTACTTCAGAGTCAAGTGGTGTGTCGTAATGGCGAGGGTCCCTTGGGCTACGTCGTGGTGGCAGTTGTCGCGGTGGTGGGGACGGTCCTCGTGATGAGGTACCTGAAACAGTGAACGCTTCGAGATCACACCTGAACCCAAGTCTCTTTCATTCCAAGTTGATCTCAGAAGACCAATGGTGCTTCGACAAACCCAAGTGTTCATCTCCAGCGTCGACTGGGAAGCAGGTATTCATCACATCTTCTGCGTCGACTGGGAACCATTATCGCACAAAAGACGCTTACCCACTTTTCACTCGGTCAACGCAAACCTACCTCGGACGACTCGGGAGCAACATTCGTCACCACTCGTGTGTTTACGTAACCTGCAACAACACCTATCCGTTCAGTTTGTACCGGAATGGAAGGAGGCGAATGACTGAGCCAGTCTCTTTCAGTCCGTTATCCATTCGTCACCCCTCGCCCCTTTCCGTAACCTCCTAGAAGATATTCGGCCATCAACACGAATGTGCTTTACCCACTTGCCTCAAAGTGACATTCACAGACTCAAAATTGAGGCAGTTCATGAAAGACATATTTTGTAAAGATTTATTTTTACAACAAAATGAAATGACAAAAAAGAGTCACTTGACGGGGGAGTTGAATGTCAATTACACGTGATACAAGTGTCACGTGATACACCACGTGGCTGCACGCCAGGAACTTTTCATGTGAATGGGTGATCGTCAAATTATGCCATGTTTTAATGGCTGGAGTGAAAACCAGATCACAAACCTATAAACGTTGCCAAAAAACGTTATTTGGTATTACAAGGGGAGCAATTTGTGCCTGTGTTCACTTTCATTTGTGTGTGTTCTTTTATAATAAATGTGATCATTCATGGTTATGTGTAGATTGTAGTTCTCATGTACAAACGTTGTTTTGTGGAATAGTTACTGTGTCAAATAATAATGGCAGTAATTTCCCATTAATGGTGAGGACACAACATAGACCGACGTGGAAAAGAAAGTACACACCTGGCGCTTTTGTATTACTTTCCAAAAAAGCGACGTTAATTTTTTGAAAATAGTTTTATATATAGTCACAATTTTTTTTCTAATAAGTTGCCAAAACACCATAGGTATCGTGCCCATTCGCGAAATTACCAGTCAAAATCACAACACTTTTCAAATAATCCCAAAACACCAGGTGTGTACTTTCTTTTGTACCTCAGTTTATTAGCAATTTTGTCGTAAGGGTCAGCTTACGTTAGTTTCATGTTTCCTTTGATATTTGTTGTGATTTTCTTGTTATATAAGCTGCACAATGACACCCCGTACATAGACAAACACATTCAGAACTCATACAACCCTTATCCGAACTGGGACTAAGAAGTACTGTCAAGAAAATGTTTTTTAACAATGTACAATCGTTTCCCACTCTCTATATTGATATAAAAATATTGACGAGCAGGTTGTGAATAGTTAGCCCTCTGATTTGAAAAACACCAGTCTAAATTCTCCTTAACTTACATCAGTGAAGATGGCAAAATCAATTAAACATTGTTAAAGCCACTGACTTATATATTCTTAATTCACAATGTAGTATATGAAGTAAGTGAATAAATTGTTTCATTAAAGTAGTTGCCTGAATGAGTAGGTGTACATGCTCAGATACACGTCGCTTAATGGCTGAAATAATGCCGCTGCGACGTAAAATCTTAACTCACTCACTCACCCAGTTATATGCGTGACACGTGATATGATGCCATGTCACACCCAGTTTATGATCACCAGGAAGTCACAGTCATTTGTCAGGAGCAATATTCAAACCCGGCCTTTGCCCGAACCAGTGAATCAAACACAGGGGCAGTCAATAATTCTCTATTTAATAAGTCAATACATTAATCTTTTACGTAGGTAATATATTCATTATTGTTTATCGTGACGTGAGATTTCAGTCTACTTCCATGTGTCTTAGTTATAGTATGAATGTGTGTTACTCATGGCCAGTTATTGATTGAAGTCTAGTCGTGGCTTTTCCAGGGATCGGGGTTGGTTTTATTTTATTTCAATTTTGTTGTTGTGGTTGTTTAAAAATCAAATTACAGGTGTAACAGGTAAAAGTGTATTTATAGTTCAATGTTCTTATAAACGTGGTATTATGGAAGCGATTGTTGCGAGTGATGGGGAAACACCTTTAGATTTCACGCAGTAGTCTTCAAGACATCAGGCATCTCTTTGTTTCATCACCTGGGCTACAAGCGTCACTGAAATTCCGTGACGTGAATCGACGTCATAGTCTTATACAGGAAAGACGTAGTCTGTCGCTGACTATTTTAAGATCTTGCTCAGTGAATTGTACACATTTCATTGCCATTTTACATTATCACCTGCCACCATTCGTTTCTAATCATTAACATGCCAACAAAATTACCAAAGCATGTTTTTGTTTATTTCATTAGTTTAAATGTATTAAGTGTATCGTTTTGCCATTGACAATCCCATATTTTCATTTGTGTGTCAGAAGCTGTTTGTTTTGTGAAGAGTGCATAATGCTCAAAAACGTTTATTTTACAATTTTTTGAATAAAATTTCGAAATGATTTATGATTTCGTTCATTCGGGGGATGCGATCTCGGCATTTGTGTTGCATCAGTCGTACCGTTTCGTTAGTCGAGTAGATTGCGCACCTGTCTGGGGAGCGTAGGGTCGGCGTTTCGACGTCATGCCTAAGGACGTAAAAATATGGCGCTCACCGGTAAGGGAATGCAACAACGTTTGTTTGGTTCAGAGTCTGAGCTGTGACTGAGTGGTATCTCAGCGGGCGAGCACTGTAAAACAGACAGACACAAGACATGCACGTTGCTGTTTCAGACCCAATTTCACCCATCTCTCGTGTGTCAGTCAGTGGAACCTTTATAATATGGACATCCTATAATATGGACATTACTGTTGTGACCCTTACACATATACAAAGGGACATTACTCTGATGATTCATATACTCTGTTAAGCAGGATGATGTTAATGACGGGTTAACCGACCTGACTGACAGCGATAATTTTATATAACCCAAGACGACCCTCATTAGACGCAGACAACCCAGCTTCCTACAAAATAACAAAATACAGTGCCCTGCAATTGAAAGGGTACACTTGACAATTCTCACTTAACTCATCTCAATACACTTCTCTCTGCGTACTGTGAAATAGCTATCCTGTTCATTGAGACGCACCTGTTCTGAGATCCTCGTTGGCATTATGTATATACAATATCCCATGATACCGTATCAAACACATCACCATGGAATAACCATTTCCTGTTTATTGCATTATTACCATGTACAATGTGTGTACACAGTAATTCAGTAAGATTCGGTAAAAACCCACTTGTTTAACACAAATCCAATGATTTGAAACATAAACAAAATATAGAGTAAAACCAAAGAACCATGAGTTCCAGAATAGCAGCGTATTTGCGTAACGTACGAAGAATACGTAACCATTACATAATCATTAATTTGGAGTCGATTGAGTAGAAATACACATTGCAACACCCAACGGAATAGCAACACTGAGAGTAACTATACCGAATATACCTTTTTGCGTGTCAATTGAGTACCTTTTCTTATCGAGAAGAGACATCACAAATATTCGCGCGTGCCTTCTGTTGTGAATATTGTTTAAGCAAATCGCTGTAAGTCTTGTTGTGCATAAGACATGTATTAGATTGTTGTTGGTTTATAAGACATGTTATATATTCAAAAACATCTGTACACATTGGTGCTAAAATACCCAATAACTACACTAAAAAGAATAACAATAAATAGCCCGAAGCCTTCACAAACAGAACCAAAACATTCCAGTGCAATAACTGACAAAATGCATCGTGAGAGCATCAGTGACGTGAAAGCGATATGACTACAATAATTTGAATTTTCCAAATTATTTGTTGGTTTTCTGATGTAATGATGCTCCGGTTCTAGAATTTGCTATGAAACTCATCTGTTAGTAATACATTAAAATGGGTAGTATTCATTAACTGCTGTATATAAACTCAGTGAATATTAAAAAAGCTACAGCACACGCCGCCAAGCTGGACCACTACGTGTATCAACATGTCCAACACAAGGAAGTGATGAGCTTCTCTGTTATGTGATGATGTCACCCAGTCAGCATCTAAAATAGCTTTAGGGGATTCCCCACGGATGTCCCAAAGCCTACGTGTAATCTCCATACATCAAGCCACGCGCAGCGAGAAGCTTCCGAACAGCTGGGCTGCGGGGCTGAGCGATGTGCGTAACCGGTCATGCAATCAACATTATAATCTATCAATCTCATTTCACGTTGTTGAGAAAAATGCTTTTTGTGCAAAAAGTATGCCATGTTCGGAAACTAATCCGGTCCTTGGGGTAATACTGAAAATGAGCCTCGTGATATTTAGCGGCAGTAATTGTTGTAATCTTTGTATCTGTAAATATTATGTGATAGTCTTTGTTTTCAAAGTATTGGAAAACATTGTACTATACATTATACTGAAAACTAATATATTTTTCCTCAGCTATATCATACGAACCATTTATTTTCTGAGCACCATCGAGCAATATTTATATTTTCACTATTAACACAAAACTTATAATTCAAACTAGAAAAACTCGATTTATAAATCATCTATAAATATTACTTGCTCAAGTTGATGGACCTATAACGAACACATCTCGATGGCAAACAACATTTTGGTTTCATCAAAGTCAAATACAATGAAAGTAAAAAGGTTTAGTCATTTCTAAGTGACGTTATTTAACTAATAATTCGGGACTCGTGAAGATGCATGGGGTTAGAAGTGTCCTCAGGAACCCATGCTTGTCGTGAGAGGAAGTGATGTACACTGATAAATTGAAATATGAACTCTTGCACTGAGTGAAACTATATCGCGGCGTGGGACACGGGAAATGGAGTTCACACATCGTAACCATGTGGGAATCAAACCGGGCCGATGCGCCACGAGCGAACGGTTTAACCACTAGGCTACCCCACCGACCAACACTTGATATGAAGTAGGCCTAATGGCAGATTGTCAAGCATAGATGAACGTAAAAAGATATGTCAGGTATATCAGTCAACCATGTAAAACCATGCTCAACCATGTAAAATTTAAAACCATGCTCAGTTATAAACTGACGTACTGAGGTGAAATAATCTTTGTTGAACTGTAGCGGGAAATAAACTGACGTAAAAAAGAAAGTACACACCTGGTGTTTTGGGATTATTTGAAGAGTGTTGTGATTTTGACTGACAACTTCGCAATTGGGCACGATATCTGTGGTGTTTTTGCAACATATTAGGAAAGTCTGTGACTTATATATCACTGTAAAAACTCTTTTCAAAACGTTTACGTCRCTTTTTGGAAAGTAATCCAAAAGCACCAGGTGTGTACTTTCTTTCGTACGTCAGTTTATAATTGAGCATGGTTTTACGTTGTTCGCAATATTCAATCAATATCATGGCGGAGGACACCAAAAAGGGTGTTCGTAAAAGAACACATGTAGGTTATGAGGCTTTTTCTTAGACTGAACTCTTCCACCAAAAACCCACATCATAAATTCCCCCGACCTCAAATTTTATTTATTCATATTCATTGTGCAGCTTCATTCAAACCTCATTGTCACGGTGCAGTAGATACAACATGGAATTATCTTTAATGTGTTTAATTGGTGATGGGGTGTGGGGTGTGGGTGTGAGGTGTGTGGGGGGTTGGGGTGGGGAGGGGGGTTACAACCATTATTGGCATGAGTATATATAGTCACTGCTGACTATAGGAATTTAGAAAGGTAAGATACTTAGATAGTTTTGTTTTTTTATCATATTACGAAAAGCCATGGCATGTTAATATAAACATAGGAAAGACCGAGGCGGTGACGTCATTTCCCAAAACGAACCCTGTGCAGGCAGCACGTGGGGTGACGATATTTGTCCACATAGACATTTCACAAACAAACAATACTGATTAATCGAGGTTGAGTCTATAGATAAGGCTTCCGTGAGCTGTTTACAACCGCCACCCTGAAACCGAAACTATCCTTTCTACGATGTGTCCTTCCTCCACGATGACTTTGGACTTCATATGTCCTCTCTGAAGCGAAATGCAATTTGAAGAGAATGTTCTAGCCAGCTTTAATGATGACCGCGAGAATTTGGGTGACAACACGAAGCAGAGGGACAAACCCGGGGTCTTTTAATCAAACGTGGGGAACGTGGTTTATCTCACACAACATTCATCATAATGAATGATTTTAACACATTTTCCTGTAATCTCATCGACCCGTGAAGTTCTGGGTAGAATTGGTGTTCAGCAACCCTTGCTTGTCTTAAGAGGCGACTGACGGGGTCGGGTGGTCAGGCTCGCTAATTTGGTTAAGGTCTTAAGAGGCGACTGACGGGGTCGGGTGGTCAGGCTCGCTAATTTGGTTAAGACATGCCATCGCATCCTAATTGCGTAGAACGATGCTCATGATGTTGATCACTGCATTGTCTGGTCCAGACTGGATTATTTACAGGCAGCCGTCATATGGCTGGGTGCGATGTTAAACAAAGACAAATAATTACTAAAAATAATAACTTCATAACAGATCACCCATTGCGTATATTAACCTAAGAAATGCTATAAAAAGTAGTTTATCAGGGCCTCAGTAGCCTATAGAAGCGGTCATGATGACCCGCCAGTTTACATTTACGACTGTCCGGTTCAACACAAAACGTTTTGGTCTTAAACTTATGTTCAGGCCAGGTAATCAATTATGTCTAAATCGTTTCAAAACACCTGATTACGAACAAAATATTAAAACGTATATTGAACTACAGCAATTGACTGATATTTCAACACACCGAGCGGACGTGCTATAGTAATATTCTATATACAACATAGACAAGGAAGGAAGATTACAGGCAATAACACAGCTGGGCTTATATCCCATACTTGAGGACGAGCCTATTAAGTATACAATTAACGACTGAGTGGTATACGAAGAATGATAAATGTGATTGCGCTCGTACCTCAACCCAGGGATAATCTACAGCGACTTCTAATCTCCCTGCTCAACCAGGTGGACCACCATTGTTCTTCATACCCACCGACCTGTGAAGATCCGGGGTAGAATAGGTCTTCAGCAACCCATGCTTGCCACCAAAAGGCGACTATGCTTGTCGTAATAGGCGACTAACGGGATCGGGTGGTCAGGCACGCTGACTTGGTTGCCACATGTCATCGGTTCCCAGCTGCGCAGATCGAGGCTCATGCTGTTGATCACTGGATTGTCTGGTCCAGACTCGATTATTTA
>VKKT01001333.1:129789-147912 GCA_008038995.1 Haliotis laevigata | reverse complement strand
TTGTTATTACTAGGTGTAAGAACTTGTCATTACTAGGTGTAAGAACTTGTTATTACTAGGTGGCAGAACCTGTTATTACTACGTGTAAGAACTTGTTATTACTAGGTGTAAGAACTTGTTATTCCTAGGTGTAAGAACTTGTTATTACTAGGTGTGAGAACATGTTATTACTAGGTGTAAGAACTTGTCATTACTAGGTGTAAGAACTTGTTATTACTAGGTGTAAGAACTTGTCATTACTAGGTGTAAGAACTTGTTATTACTAGGTGTAAGAACTTGTTATTACTAGGTGGCAGAACTTGTTATTACTGGGTGTAAGAACTTGTTATTACTAGATGTAAGAACTTGCACTGCTCTAAACATCCGCAATAAGGTGACATTAGTTTAAACTATCTGTCTAACGCCAGCCAACGTCCACATGTCGTTCCAGATAGGAATAAGCTACTAAGAGAAATACTTACGGTGTCTCAAATTCCCTGAACCGCATCATTTGCCCATCCATACTGCCCTTTCTGCAAAAAGGAAAAAAATCCCTAAATAAAGCCTAGATTTCCTCACGTTCTGAATCTCCAATCTCACTGGGGGGTCCTTTTCAATTAAAAAGGAATAATTTGTTTTCTTGTTTCTATCAAAATTATATATATTCAGAGACTAAGCGTTAGTCTCGAGAAATAATATACTGTCTTTTTTCCACCACTTGGTATTTCATTTAAACCGAAGTCCAAGATCGAGCCACAACACGACACAAAGGAGACAATGAGGAAAAAGTCCCAATTGTCTCTACTGGAAATACAAGAAGTTGAAATGCTAGATTAGGTATGATGGTAAGTAAGTATGTATATAAATCGTACCACAGAGTGTCTTTCTTTCGCAATTCAATACACCCCTTTTAAAAACCAACGGTTACTGAATATCAGGACTCGTTTGCAAAACCTTTTGAAAATGTCAAAGACTGGAAAATGTCTTCCTATTGTGTACGACACCCTATGCTAATGGTTCCCATGTATCCAGTTCAATTTCTGAGCTTGTTCTTTTTGTCACTACAGTACTTGTGTACAAGATATTGAGAGAGATATACAAGCCGCACTAACCCTCACGGTGGGCTACCCCTTATCTTTCACACAATCTTGTAGATAAGGGGTAGGATAACAAGGGGAAACGGGACACATTCCCTACTTGCCAGTACATTGTATAAATTCGTTTGTATTGGTTGTACAACTATGGTTATTTGGCACGGAATTAGAAAATGTCGGCGTCTAGCTGCAACACGAAGGCGTTCACACGAGTACTATAGTATAGAGTTGACGGTGTTGTGGTAAACGGAATATTCGCTTCTGGTAAAATATTAAGGGTTAAAAGAAATTCATATTTAGTTTGGCATCCATTTAAAAGAAATGCGCAATAAAACATCTGGTTTGAAAGATATTTAAGTTGGATTTTTCACATTTTGGTTTAGTGTGTGCTTTAGAAAAGTGTCGCGATCCAGTAGACATATAAGTCATATACGTAATATATAATTACCATAAAACATCAGCGGAACCATTCCAGGTCGGGGAGAAACGTTTTCGCTACAGCAACAGCCTGTGGAACGGCTGTGGTGTTGGATACATTCAATTGTTAAAAGTTTAAAATATGACTATATTTCATTACCTCTATTGTTTTATGTGATCTGTGAACAAAGTATATTAAACGAATTTATGATAAACTAACTTCTTATACAATCCATAACAGTAAATCCTTGTTCACTCAGATGCAGATGATTTAAATTAATACGGATGAACGAATACGTGTTATCTGTGAACTGTATATACAATGTAAAGGTTGCTATTGGAACCTGTCCGGAATGCCGATTGATCGGAGTTATCAGTGTCCTTATTAAAGGGATTCTAGGCGTTTAATGTCCCTGGTGATACCATCAAACTTGGAACTGGATCTAAATGTTTGATTCTTGAATGGTTTCTTTGTTTTTTCCTCGCAGATCAATCCGAGGAAGAAATTGAAACAGTTTTCAGTATTACCTCGAATGATTCTCTCTGGGCAGTCAGCCAATACAAGGGTGGTATAAAAAGTGTTTCCTTTCAAGTCAAACCCTATATTGTCCTTCTACGCTCTTTAAATCAGATGAAATACTAACAAAAGTCTCCTCCTCGAAACGTTGCACACTTGAGAAAATCCCTGCCGTTGAAATTAAACAAAAATACTGCTTAATCCATTAGGATATGGGATTTGTGACCAATATTTTCAGCGTCGTATATTACGAGGCGGACAGGCGTTGCAAAAACACTTGATCGCCAGTGTTAGTACTGACGAAGGGGCGAAAATATACGACGTTTTGTTACATCTGATAGAGTGATGTGAATCCGCCTTTTCTAACTGCTGTTCTTCAGGGTGATCCATGACGTCATCGACGTTCGTAGGTTTGACGTTTCTGTATGTCTTGCAATCGTTACCCGGAATACAACAATACAATCATTTTCCATTATCATTCATTTCATTCAGTCATTTCATTTACCATCACAGCCACACAGAATCCTTTCAAATATTCCAAACATTCCACAAATGCACTACAACACAAATGCAACACATCCACAGGACCAAAGATCACCAGATACAGAACCGATTACAGTTACATATTTGCAAAACATATTCAACCTTTCAGCCAGGTAAAAATGTCTGCATTCAGAACAGAAACGTTAATTAGTTTTGCACAAACATTCCTGCACCTTAAAACAAGCGCCCCTAAATGGGCGTTTATCGTTGTTGATGACGTCGTCTGAGGCCTTTGTCCACAAATATCTCCATAATGACAGAGCCTTTCCGCCTCAAATATAACTTCTCCTAGCTGCTTCTGAAGCTACATTTCTACCTGATGGTAGAAACCACTTCTTTCAATCTTTTTTCTCCAAAAATAACCACATAGCGACTCTCGCGTAATGTCAGTATTAGTATACATCAGCTACTTATGAAAGAGCTTATGGCCTTTCTTCTAAAGATCGTTCACAAGAGGCTGAATGTTGAGTTAAAATATTGGCAAGCAGCCGGAAGTATTGAAACGATTACAGTGAGTGCATCAGAGTATTTGCATATCTCAAGGTATATGGAAAAAGTCTTAACGTTTATTTTAAAAACAATTAGTAATCCAATATAAACCCTTAAAGTGTACCATTTGAGGGCTGGAATTGAAACTCTACAGGATTGGCCCTGGTCTTTGAGGACAAGTGGTAGGTAAAATGGTAACGTCAGAAGGATTCTTAGAATCGACCCTTGCACGAGTCCTTTAATGACTTACTGAGGGAGCTTTCAAGGCTTTAATCTGTTTTTGGAACCATCTTTCGATACCATTCCGAATTGAACAGGATTTTGTTCAACGAGTCCGTGAGGTTACCTCGCATCCGTTTCAGGAAATATGTGTTGCAGAAAGTGCATATAAGAGATCATATTCCCTTTCCATAAATCACGGGTTGGAAGTCTGTCGTTTAAGATATCACCGATCATCTTACTTGCTTACCGAGTATACAAACACAATCAGTCGGTATTTTTTAAACAAGTCGGGTTAACATAAAAGCAGTCCGGCAAACGAAAGTATGGGCTAGTAAATTGGATTTGGCCATAAAGTACAAACGTTTCTAGACTGAAAACAGCCGCGAAAACCTACAAATTCAAAACTCCAAATACCCGTATGATAACTTTGATCTAACATTCTAGTTTTCTTTGTTTCACTTTATTCGCCATGACATATAGGGGTATACTTTTTCTTTCTTTACAATTCGTCATGAAATTGTCATATAGTTGGTCAACATTGATGTTTCTTTAGATTTGTACAATTCTTAGTTAAAACATAGGTGGATATAGCAACGGATAAACACATTGATTTTAAGGATCCTAGGGGACAAAAAGTGTATTCATATTGCAAATAATTTCAGGTACAGCATGAGTTGTTTATTATGAACATACATCCATCGAACCACACTACATTTAATCTTAAAGGATCCTAAGGCCCAACAAGTGTATTCTTATTGCATTATTTCAGGTAAAGTATAAATTTGTTATTATGTATATACATCATAATCGAACCAAACTAGAGATCCAAAGATTTCTAAAAACCAAAAGTGTATTATTCTTGCATGATTTTTAGGTAAAGTATATGTTTATTATCATGTACATACTTCACAGACGAACCAAACTAGAGATCCAAAGAATTCTAAAAACCAAAAAGTGTATTATTCTTGCATGATTTCTGGTAAAGCATATGTTTATTGTCATGTACATCCATCAGTCGAACCAAACTTGAGACCAAAAAGATTCTAGAGTCCAAAAAGTGTAATCTTATTGCATTATTTCAGGTAAAACATGAGTTTATTGTCATGTACATCCATCAATCGAACCAACCTAGAGATCAACTGGCAACTGATGATCTCTGCAAGATTTAACCCCAAACAATAATGACAGAAGTTCTGACCCACAAAACAATAACGCATTGCAGTATCCAGTATAGGAGACCAGCGGCATCAAATACACGCCACGGTAGCTTTTATCGTAAACAGCACTACTGTTTACAGTGAACTCATTGCAGTGTTTGCTGGAACATTCCAAGCAGGAGCGTACTGCCAAACTTATGGTAAGCAGTAATTGTGTTTTTTCGAGGTCCGCTATAATGTTAGGTTTTTAGTGTAAACTGACGCAAGGTATCACAGTCGGGGTTGATTGCCACCAATATTGTAGATATGTTCCAGCCAAGTGGAGAGAGCACAATGGAAATAAAAATGAATTTAATCTCATAGGACAAAGGTATATGTTCGACATTTTAGTACGAGCATCTCAAAAGATACATTTGCATGATATTTTTTATCTTGTTCATTTCGCATAGATCTTGGTACGTTAAATAAAATGTTTGAACCTTAAATCGTTTCGTTTCTTTGGTTGTTGGTGAGAAAATAGATCTCCATGCTTCAACGGTGCGGGTGTGTATACATGTGTGTGCCTGTGTATGCGTGCGTGTGTAAATTCTTGTGTGTGTGCGTGTACAAACGCGTGCCAGTGCGCGTGCGTTGTGGCAGTGTTTGGTGTTGACCTCGTTTCCTTGTAGATGTACCATTCGTAAAAATCTATTCTTACATTTAAATTTACATGCAAGTAAAATATTGTTTCAATAATCGGTGCAAGTAGAAATTGAGATCATTGATGTCCGAGTATTTTATAAGTACATTGCAGCTAGATGGCTGGTCTTGAAGTAAAACGTGATCGATTTAACAAAGTGTATGTTTTTACTTACACGCCAGACTCATTTAAATTTCTTACAGGAATTAACTGTTGTATTTACATAAATATGGAGATACGAGATTCATTCGTTTTCACTACATATCCTGATTTGTACAGTTAACAGCTGTCTGGACAGTGAAAATCCACGGTAAAGGTTACGGGATTCCTAAGGCGTACCCTTACCTCCCCATCAGCATTGCAAACCGCAGGCCAACCAAAGGCACGTTGAAACTTGTCCATATTTAATGTAATATGCGTTTTTCGAATACCTGTTTCACAATTAGAATATTTAATAGTTTAATATAATTTTGTGTCACTTAATTATGCGAGATCGAGATGATAGAGCCAATGATTGATGGGCTATGTGATCAGGAACATAACCCTTAACCCAGTAAACCTGATCCCAGGTATCTCTTGAAAAATCAGCACTATCCCAGCTCTCTCTGAACAACAACCTACACCGCAGAAAAATCTGCATGAATTAGAGTTGTTGGGTATAGGCATATGTGAGTCACTGGAATACACACTAATCTGTAGTAATAATGATAATGATAATAATTGTAAATTTATATTGCGCATTTTCCATGTACACGGCACATGCTAAAAGCGCTAACTCACAATCTGATTATTATTACCCCGGATAACCCAAGCTGCGATAGAAACTTATAGTCACATGTCTTATCCCACCGGGTACCCATTTTCTGCTGGGTGAACAGAGGCAAGTTTGAACGAACTCACTTGCCTAAGGTGAGACCATATTATCACATGTGCTTCGTTGTGGGGCAGGACTGAAGCCCTAGAAACCCTGTAGTACGTTACGCATAGTGAGTGGGCTTGACTTGACAGGGGTGGTGGGTGGTCTAGTGGTTAAAGCGTCCGCTCGACAAATCCGGGTTCCATTCTCCACTTGGCTAGAATGTGTGAAGTCCCTTTCTAGTGTCGGAATATTCCAAAAGGCGGCGTAAAACTAAACTCACTCACTCAGTCGATTGATGTTGCAGGAAAGTCCCAAAATGATGTAGTTCGCAAACGTCAATTTTTTAAAAACAACGAGTATTGTATTGAAGCAAAGGATTCTTATCTGAACAAACCGGTATCGAATCAGCAATTAGCGAATCCGGACACTGACAAGGGACGCAAGTATGAAATGCGAATTGCGGCGCGTGCAACCATGACTGCTGTGAGACCATATGTTTTGACCCCTTGTCAGAATATGTCAAGGAAATAATCCAGGTCGGGTATTAATATAAGCTCCACGCTATTGTTGTATAGGTTCCTCGTGCTTATAGAATACAGAATGATTCATTTATGGTAAAATCGTATGTAAATACTGATTATAAAACCATATAGGCCATGTACAAAATTCCAAGGATTAATTTGTATTAGCTGTTGAAACACATCAATGAACACGTAAATGACAAAATAATTGTGAAAATTATTATGAAGATTACTGAAGATCAGTGCTGTAAATCCCCAGTAACTAAGAGTTGTTGTCCTTTGGCCGTTTTTACGAACCACACGTCATAGATCCTATGTATGGTGATACACTACATTGTACACATTTCATCAGAGGCGTTCTTAAGTGTAGGCGTCAGAGGAGGCCCCGGGTCCTTGTCCATTTTATAGTTATTACTGATACATTTCACTCTCGTTTTATTCAATCACTTGAATAAACGTGGATGTATTGCTGATTGATGTTACTGTATGCCGGTCTGACAGATGATTCATTAGAACAAAGACATAGAACAAAGGGCAAGCATAGAGCAGTAATAAGCATTATGCAAGCTATTAAATACGTCTTCAGAGAGAGATAGTATCTCTGTTACAGATGCCACGTATCATGGAGAAAATAAAACTTCTATGAGTAGAGGCAGGAGGAGGAAGAGTAGAAGTAGTAGTAGTAGTAGTGAAAGTGTAGCAGCAGTAGTAGTAAGGATAGAAGTAGTAGTAGTAGTAGTAGTAGTTGCAGCAGTAGTAGGAGTAGTAGTAGCAGTAGTAGTAGTTGAAGCAGTAGTAGGAGTAGTAGTAGCAGTAGTAGAAGTAGTAGTAGTAGTAGTAGTGAAAGCGTAGCAGCAGCAGTAGTAGTAAGGATAGAAGTAGTAGTAGTAGTTGCAGCAGTAGTAGTAGCAGCAGTAGCAGTAGTAGTAGTAGCTGTAGTAGCAGTAGCAGTAGTAACAGTAGCAGTAGTAGAAGGAGTAGTAGCAGTAGCAGTAAAAGTAAAAGTAATAGTAGTAGTAGCAGTGGTAGTAGTAGTAGCAGCAGAAGTAGCAGTAGCAGTAGTTGTAGTAGTGATGTTGGTAGTAGCAATAGTAGTTGCAGCAGCAGTAGCAGAAGCAGAAGTACTAGTAGCAGCAGCAGTAGTAGTAGTAGTAGCACTAGCAGTAGTAGAAGCAGTATTTCTAGTAGCAGCAGCAGTAGTAGTAGTAGTGATGTTGGTAGTACTAACAGTAGTTGCAGCAGTAGCAGCAGCAGCAGTAGTAGCATTAGTAGCAGTAGTAGCAGTCGTAGTAGTAGTAGTAGTAGTAGTTGTAACAGCAGTAGTAGTAGTAGCAGTAGTTGAAATAGGAGTAGTAGCAGTACTAGCAGTGGAAATAGTAGTAGTAGTAGTAGTAGTAGTAGTAGTAGTAGTAGTAGTAGTAGTTGTAACAGCAGTAGTAGTAGCAGTAGTTGAAATAGGAGTAGTAGCAGTACTAGCAGTAGAAATAGTAGTGGTAGCGGTGGTGATGGCGGTGGTGGTAGCAGTAGTAGTAGCAGTAGTAGTAGTAGTAGTAGTAGTAGTAGTAGTAGTGGTAGTAGACGATGTTGCTGCTGATTATGATGATGACAGAAGTGTAATGATAAAATAATGATAGTATTCATCATAAGCATCCTAATCATCACCGTGTCATTTAGAGCTCTCTTACTTGATTTATGGTAAACCTGCTAATTTGAATACGCGTAGTTTTGTTACTATCTTACACTCGATACCTGTATAATTACCTGATTTATTACAAAACGAAGATCATGGCAGCTGGATTGAAACTGTGAAACTGTAGCTTAAAAACATGTTGACAGTTGATTTAATAGCTACGTATGCATATCGTGTCGATTTCAGTGTTGTTCCATCTCATACACGCTCGAACACGTGGCCCCAAGCGTGTCAAACACATTAGTATGTTGTGTTTGTGATAATCAAAATCTATTGTGTATTTTAACGAAATTCGGTCACACTGTGGTAGTAAATATCGGAAACAGTGACAATTCGTCACTATAATATTGACATGTTTGACCTGCGTGTAGCTGTTGACCTTTGGCCTGGTTTAACACGGTCAACTTAAAAACTGCACTCAAAGCTACTATGACCCGGGTGGGGAAAAATGGGATGCAAGGCGTAATAGCAGTCATCGACAAATTTGCACCCGAGAACCCAACCCAATGCGTGTGGGTTTCCCCCCTTTGAAATATATACTAGGTTGGAATTCCGTTATCTGGGAATCGTTTCTGGCCAATTAAACTGCGTTCTTGCACAAACGCTACCTCCAGGTAGTATTTCGTGCCCTCTATCCCCCTCCGAATCTCCCCCTCCCCACACCTTTCCTAATTGCAAAGCGGGCAAGGTGTGGCATCATACCCCATGTATCGGTTTCAACACTTTGTTAAAGCTACAACGAATTGCCCTTAAGTCGAAGATTAAGTCAAAGCCTTTTCTACATTCCCACTCCTCACGTTGATGAAACGCCATGATAGACGCTCTCTGCGTTGTTCTGGGGTAGATTCAGCCCCAGATAGACAAAGCACAATATTGTTTTCTGTATAAATATCCTTTTACTATTTATGAGTGTCGTACTTTTGAAGAGGTATCCTAGTTCGGTAGATGCTATCTTCCTAAACCCCTAACTCCATGTTCAGTATATAAGATCAGTGACAACGGGGAGGTTTTTACTGCTGTGGGTTCATTTCGTGCAAAAAGGAAAACTTCAAAACATAGCTTGTCGAGTGTTGACTTGTATGTTATGCTAAACACTACGAACACCGTGGAAGCTACGTTTGAGTGGGGGAAGACCTGGTCGTTTTTTATGACCGAAAAAACTCTTCAAAGCACAAATAGGAACAGTTGTTTGTTTTCGTTAAACTATTAGTATAGGAAACTTTCAACATCTTGTGAGAAAACACAGCATTTATGTTTTTTTCACTGAAGTTTGCAATTTATCATACTGAACGTAACAACAAAACTATCCATGTAGCATAATTTAATACTTATCAGATTTGAGTAAGGTAATGATTTTAGCAAGACATTGGTTCTCTATGATTTTAGAGAAATTTGAAAAATAAGGTTTATTTGCTTTTGCTTGTTCAAACTACCTTTATTTTCAATACCGATTGTGGCAGGCACATGCTGCGTTGCGCTTTTCTCTTCCTTTAATATTTCACTTAATGTGGAAATAGAAATATCATTGAGCTGACACCACTCCCACAAAAATCCCTGGAACCTCATAATTCAATTAAGAACCATTGCTTGAAAGACTTCAATATATTTCCTTCGAAAACGCAGTCAATATTTTCCATTCCTAAATATGGACGTCTGTTCTCTCTAAACCTAGACTAATAACGTTCCTGAGATTGTGGTAATGAATTTATTCGCCGCAATAAAACCTCTAAATGACACTACAACATAATGAATAGAGATCTTAATCGGTTCTGACTACAAACTAGTCTTTATGCTCGATCTAGCCGGGAAAAACTCGCCTAGAAACCGTTGTGGAATTGGTAATAATTTCAAGTCAATAATTTACGGGACATCGTTTCTATCAAACATTTCATCGAATAAGAAATTTGCTTGTGAACGAACAGTCGAACGCTTCCTTGTTTTTGTACAGATACGATCATTACTAACCATAACCCACGCCCTGTGTGTAATAATATGCCATGAATAATAAATCTAGCAAAATATAATATTAGACTTTATAGTGGTTGGGTTTTTTGTATGAGGCGGAAATTGAGTTTGAAATTGACAAAATCCCATAGGATCTTCCCTATCCCGATTTCCCAATAACTTTAAGTAACAAATTTTATATACATCTTTTAGAAATAGTTTGGCATGTGTGAATCCCATGTTCATTTGAATATCAGCTTGTAGATTATATGATTATATATGTTCGCAAAATCTCGAGGCCTCAAGGGAACGAATAAACTAATCGATATCGGTTTTGTTAGGTGTATTCATCGTTATGTATTTTAAAGTAGAACACGCAGCCTCAGTCTTCACGCTCAAGCTTTAACGGTACTGTGTTCGAGCGCGGGTTTTCGTTGCTGTAGAATTTAACTGTTACATAACGGTTGTGTAGTAATATTTATTTACCTTCGTACCATTCGGAAACCAATTTCAATATTTATATTATATTTAGAGTTAGATGTGTACAAAATATGGATATAATCATACAATTGTCTGCGTGTTTGTTTTCCAAATTGCGAAACGAAATCTATTTTTTAGTATTAGCAAAGCTCTATATATGCAATTTCATTAAGCACTAAAGTGGGTAACCGTTCACTGAAACAAATATCTATTGTAAATCATGTGTGGACATTTTTGCTCAAACGCTGTCTGCACACAGTATTGGGTCGAGACAAGGCTCCGCTGTGAAATGCTTATGTCTAGGGTAGCCGATACAGGAACCCTCTCTTCAGACCAGGCCAATTAGCTGGCAGCCAAAGTGACCAGAGCCAGCGGTCAGTATAATGTGCTATTTACAAGTCTACTCACTGACCATGTTATTTACAACCGGACTTCGGTCATTCATGTCGAAGTATAACACTAAACCATTTGCATCTCGGGGGCAAGCGAAGTGGCAATGGGTCTACCGTGCTATTAAGAAGACTGATAGTTTGTTTTCTTCATAAATTGTCACTGGAGTGGAAAGCATGAGAAATTGTTATTGCTGGGGATATTTCCCCGAGCA
Organism: Haliotis laevigata; assembly: GCA_008038995.1. Taxonomy (NCBI): domain Eukaryota; kingdom Metazoa; phylum Mollusca; class Gastropoda; order Lepetellida; family Haliotidae; genus Haliotis; species Haliotis laevigata. The sequence goes on along the minus strand of VKKT01001333.1, from coordinate 136,717 downwards.
CAGAGAGTCACTGTCAGCCTCAGACAGTTGTGAAATTTGCAAGCGTTGATAGCACGTGTGAAATATACATACTAGTGTACATTTCATGTTTATTTCCATTAACACGTCGTAAGTTACCGAACGCATAATATGCATACTAGACAAATTTATTCCCTACTTGGAAATATGAAATAATGAGTGAACGGTTATACAGGTTAAACTTTGAATTAAAGAATTAATGTTGAAATGGGTTAATAAACAAAAGTGTATTTCATAATCGGAAAAGTATGCCAATGACATAGTTTGTATATTTCGACCCAGACCGTTACATAACAGTTAATAGATGTACATCAACATCTAAGTAGGTTAATAAAATGTGTTTACCATGTAACATTTAAGAGTTTTAACACAATAGTTAGGTATTATAACAAAACAAAATAATACAAGAGGTAGATAATGATGATGATTATTCTTTAATTCGTTAAACATGATAAACAGCATACTAAACCGCTATCAGAATAACATGGCTGCTCAGTAATGTTACTTGACACGGGGCACTATAAACTGATTGTTTACGGGGAGAGATAAAGAGTTTTTGAGGGTAGGATTTAGAAGGATGAGAATTACAAGAAGAACAGAACACGCTGTAGAATGTAGTGTTGATAGAGGGAGGAGAGGTTCCGTCGTGTGGATTAGGGTGGGTCGAGACGAGTTCAGGCTGAACATTGTCACTATATCATACATAATGCGTCACGGGGAGATACCACGCCCCTTTTAATAAACGTCTACCTTCAGTCAAACAATTGCAATTTACAACCTATATATCACATGTGAAATGAACAAGCAAATCAAAGTTGAAATTCACGACCACATGCCTGGATAGATTTGTTGATTTGAAGTGAGTAATACTTCCAGAGACGTGGACGACACTGAAGAATATTTATTCATTTCGTCTGTGATATTTCTGTTTGACAAGGGTTATTGATAATCTAACTGCTGTTCTCCGATAAGTTTTTTGCTGTATTCATAGTCACAGATTTGTGGTATATTAAGTCATTAATTGTATCTTTACTTCGGCGATTCTAAAGGATCAATACTAAAAAATATGTCTCAAAAGTCATAAAATAATATAAGTATCTGCAGCATAAAATTATTTTGTCACAATGCATTAGCATCTTCCTGTAATAGTTAAATAAATTATTATTTACATTCGAAAATTTACGATCACTGACTATGTCAGTAACTATGTTCTGATGCATATAACATTCTCAAAATATGTTTGTAAATTTGTATCAATCTGTCAATGTACACATCATGTCCCATTTTATATTCTCCGTTTGTAAGGACATGTATTTGCTAGGACCAGTACAAGCCACGGTTAACTATATTCAGTACAACGCGAGGATTACCCAGATGATCAAGTAAAACGCCATGCAAATAAATTAACGACATGCCCTCCAAGTCATCTCTAGATCAACCAACAATGGCGTAATTACTAACAGTAGAGTTAATTAATAGTACCCTTTCAAAAGTTTTTTATGTTTGCGAACAAACTAAAACCTAAATTAAACTATTAAAAAGAAAATGCGAAATGGCGAAGCCTTTTTTCCTATGAGATATCGTTGGAGAGGGAATTTGTTAACAAATAAGAACTTTATTATTTTCCTTATGCCCCACTGTTTTACGGTAACTAGTAGCCATAAACATCGGTTTATTTCGACAAACATTAGTGCTTACTGCGTCTAAGATGATCAAGTCCTCATATCGTTATATTGCAAATTTCTATGTCTACCCAACAACAATGGATACGGATCTTCAACTGCTAGCTGCTTAATAGCGCAATGTCTGTGAGATGTTGTTTAGAATTGACACTGCCCTTTGTTATTGAACGTATGAGACGTGTATAGGCTATAAAAGAGGTAGGATGGACTCGCAAGGTAATTCTCTCAATTTGAAGAGCTATATAGGGCCAATGGAGCGATTAACCAGTCCATTATCTGACCGGTGTACACAACGCAACACAGCAGGTTTTTATTTAAGAGGAAAGAAAAAAGGGCTAGGATTCGAACCAAAACTTCAAATTGAGAACGGGTTTTTGTTTTGATCGGTTTTCTTTTTCATGTAGGCGCCGTTGTAGCTGGATGACATGCTTACCCTTTTTCCGAACACCTGGTGTCTGCCCGGATTTTAAATGATCCATTAGTACCACTATTATGCGTCTTATGGCCATCAGAATCTATTTTCTGTAGATAATCGAGTCTATTATTCCCCGTTGTTGGCAGTTGATATTAATATAAAAATATGCCAAAGTTCTGTATCTGTTAATATCGTAGTACTTTTAGCGATAAAAGTAATTTGGTTTTAGAGTTAATGTGTATAGTTTAAAGATATATTTATCGCTGCTGCCAGTATTCACACTTCATGGAACACAGTTACATCAAATGAATCATTTAAATCCTTTTTGAAAAATTAATTTTAATGATACTAAAAGTTAAACCGTATTTTAGATAACACCTATATAAATGGTACTTTCTGAAGGCTTTAATTTCAATTTGAAGTTGATCAATACGACTAAAAAGACCTAACGTGTAGAAATACATTATTGAAATCATTAAACACCCGAACGACGTAAGATAGAAGCTTTATCAAGCGTGGTATCACCATGGATGGAAGGCTCTTCAGCATTAATAACATCACAGCGTATGTATTATCTATTAACAGAATGATAACATTAGCTATACACCACTGAATTCCTCGGATGTTCTTCATATTATGATATTTTATTCATGAAATAGTGTATATACGAACGTTTTAGAATCATTTCACAGTCTGCGAACGACATTTCAACCTTTTCTACGATATCTTAAACATGGCCAGTTTAGTCTAATCATGTTAAATTTGACTGAACCTCGTGTGACTGAATAATTTTGAATACTCGCCTATCCAATTTGATAAAGGCTCTTCGTGTTCTATTGATGAATTGTAATGATCTATAACTGAAGTCGAAGATCGTTTATTCCCGACGCTGTTCTTCGACTTCGGATTTCTGCGCAGATCATTATTCAAAGAACAATGGCTGCAACATGATCAATTAAACAAAAGCAGGTATAATATTTTATGCCAAGTATATTACTAAGTAGCTAAAACAAAAGGATCCATACAATAAGGAAGACATAATTTAAATTGTTTTCATTTAGTTAAAAACATTTTATCAAAGACGTCAATACGTCTCGAATCGAAAGTTATTTCGGTCCTCTGCAGTATATCCGTAAACATGTGCCGTTTATTAATTTTGTAACGAAATATCTATCCATTTCATACATCTGGGTATTTTATGTTATCAGAGTTTTATTACTGCAATGCGATATACTGTTTAAATATACTAACTTGATCTCATGTGTCATGTTTGAAATTTACAAATGCTTAAATGATTTTTTTTTCGGAAAGTGACGTCATTCAAATGTACAGTCACCATCATCAGCTGGCCTGCACCGATTCATCATACCGTTGTTTTATTTAATTTATGTCATAAAATACCCCTAAACCATTTCACATAATTGTTGTTTGACATGCATTATAACAAAGGGGAAAATATATATGGAACATATTTTAAATTATTTTTACATTATGTTTAATGTTTTAATTTTTCTCTCATATAAATTAAACGGATAATATTCGTAAGGAAATGCAACATATTTCCTTTACATTCTTAATGCTCGCGATCGCCTGTAGAAATATCAACTATCGAGACATTTTAAATCGTTGAAGATAATATGCCATCTAATATCATATATTTGTTTTGATACCTTGTGTTGAAGATGTCGTTTTATGTGATATTGAAAATGATCTACAATGAAAATGTGAATAGTTTAATTGCATTCAAAATTTGTCCTATGTACTTGTATCAGTGTTTGTTGTTGATGAGAGTCAGCGCTCATTAGGTTGAAGTACCTCTGTGCTTTGAATACCTGATCTGTCAAGATACTTCGTACGTGCGAAGACTGACGTATTTAGCACGTACATGATTTATATGCCGTTATAAAAGCGATTTGTTAGCGTTGTCATTTGATCCTCTTTTCAGTCCAGTCATGTATATGTGAATTTGTATCAAATCGTGTATGTGTGATTAGATTTGGAATGTTGAATCATAGATAGTATCGCGTATCACTATTTATTTGAACTTACTATTTTCAGATGTATAATCACTTGAACTAAATTCTACATTTGTAGTGCGTATAGCTCATACGAGAGAAGTGAGAAGGAAGAAGATGATAAATAATAAATAAATAAATTGTCCGGAATAACAAGGGTTTGGTATTTCCAAGTTGAAAGCTAAATTGTTAACATGATAGGTTTTCAATGTACCTACATCTCAAGCTCAATGAAACATCTTTAGTGAGTTACAGATGCGGAAACGAATGTCGAGATGAACAAATACGTATCAATTTCAAGATGACGTACCCTTCAAAGTGCCCATTCTGGTATGTGTACAACGCGCTTTGAGTAATTTGTCACCTTGCACTTGATTTCAAAATGACCTACGTTTAACAAAAGTGTTTTTTGTCACTTTACACTCAGTTACATCATAGAGTTCAAACATATTGCAACCAAACCACAACAATGACCTCGCGAATGTAATTGATCATAATTCCCAGGGGACGAAATTGATCACTCACTCATTTCGCTCGGTGAAATTGATAACTCTACGGACAGTTATTCACATGCTCTCTGGGCTGTGAAATAGACCTTTTTGCTTGCTTCATGTCAGTAATTGTGTCCAGGGTCACGTGGTTATAATCCATCTCACTGAAATCAATATCGTGTCTATTTCACTGTTACTTCGCACGTTTAAATTATTCGCAGTATCTATGACGTGAAATTGACAATTAAGAGCATGCAGATGAAAATAAGATGTTTAAACTTAGCAGTACGCAGGGTTATTTGTTTCATACAAGTGCGTATATTAATTAGATTTATTCTAAATGGGAAATATTAGAAAATGAACAGTTTTAAAATTTGAAAATATGCTAATTTATATGTTTTTAATGCAATCAGAAGTTACAAGCCACATGTATGGACCTTGTTGTTTATGTAATTTATCAACCGAAACCAATTATATTGGTAATGATTATCGAAATTAATTACCTGATTAAAATATTAATGGTTCTGAAAGAGAAAGAAATAAAGTCAAAACTATGTACCCTGCGGCTTTAGAAAGCTATAAAAACTTTTATTTCAGAAAAATAATGTGCTAAAACGTGATTCATACTATTCACTGATACAAACCTTTGAGATAGGTGTACGTCTTTCACATGCAAAGTGTAATGTGATATTTCAACGTGAAAACGAAGAACAAAAAGTCACGTGTTTGAAAAGTTGAGTCACTGAAATCCTAGGAGGGGGTTTTGAGGGGGTCGTCTTTTTCCACGTGTGCTGTTATCGTATGACGTTTTAATTCACACCGCTTCGATCATAAAAAAGCAGTAAATTGTAGTCAGATCGTTTTCAGTGTATCCTTTATACTTAAAGAAATACATTTAAGTGAAACCCTTTAGAAGGGAAGTACTAATCCGGGTTAACACTTATTTCGACGTACAAACAGGATAATCCTCAATACTGAGAATTAATTGTTACTGAGTCATGTCCATTCTTTAAACCCGTCATTTTTTGAAAACGCTTGGGCTAACACGCATCTGGATAGACACTTCTTAGTATAATCTTATACTCAAATAACTCAAGACTACTCCTCAACGGTTTGTAAATCTAACACTGTCCGGTTAAACGGGGTTCTGTTCTATATGTAAATGACAATAAGATCACACGCCCGGAAAGCGAGGTGTCTTAACGAATGGGGTCTCAGGCAGAGATTTGATGCTGTGGATAACATCTCTGACGATTACAGCACCGGTAGCGGGTGTTCTTGATTATGTAACACATATTCACAATAAATCATTGTCACACATCATTCTGAGAAATACGCGCCGGGTGCTATAAACAAGGTGACATATCACTGCTTGACAACGGTTAATTCTGTTAGGTTACGAAGTATGCAAAGCGGCGACGACTGGGGATTCGCACAGCCGTGTGAAATCCAGTTTAATGCTGCGACTTGTTGCCAGGGCTAATCAATACGGATGTTAAATAACACGTGTGAACACATCGTGCATAATTACACATACTTAATCTACTTTTTAAAATCAGTACATGTGATCCATGGAGAAAATGTGTCTTAATGGTTTCCTGAATATAACATCTATGAAGCTATTTGTGTAGATTCAGTGTGAATTTGCAACGTCGAAGTATCAACACTCAACTGCACCATCATCGACTTCAAAATCACTGATATGTATCTAATTTCATGGTGATTGAACCGTCAATGATCCGAGGTCCTCTAAGGATGTTACGAAGGGTAGTTTTTAACGGTACATTATATCGTGATATCCCAGGAGTCCAAGAATATTCTTCATGGTTCCTTAACGCTGTTGTCTCTTACAGACAAGTACTGTCGCCTGGGTGAAGAACAAAAGCTTATTCGCCCGAAGTGGTGTCTATAGCTTACGTGGGTTGTTGGTTGGCTGTATTTCAGACTGCTGTAATAAGAGTGTGGTATGATTTCGTTGTTGTTGTTTGTTCATGATGACATTGAAGACATCACTATCATCTTGTCACTGGAACGACCAACTTCATCACAACCATTGTCAGTTCTGTCATTACGACAGTCAAAAGCTGCAGCAGACAGATCATCATAACTATAGCCATGAGCATCACTGTCTTCATCACTACCATTACCATCACCAAAACTCAAAACCAACACCTACACCTACACCTACACCTACACCTACACCTACACCCACACCCACACCTTCACTTACACTACACCAGCACCAACACCTACACCTACACCTACACTTACACCTACACCAACACCAACACCAACACCAACACCAAC
>VKKT01001333.1:109310-124324 GCA_008038995.1 Haliotis laevigata | reverse complement strand
ATTTTCCCACTATGTTCCCCCATTTCAGTGATCAAGATGATTTCAGATGTAATATTTATTTTACCACTATGTTCCCCCATTTTAGTGAACAAAATGATATCAGATGTAATATTGATTTTCCCACTATGTTCCCCCATTTCAGTGATCAAGATGATTTCAGATGTAATATTTATTTTCCCATTATGTTCTCCCTTTTTCGTGTGACCAATTGAATTGCCTGTACATGTATTGGTGACCCCTGCCATCAATGGAGAGGAAATGCTCACCATGTGAACACTTGGTATCCTCATAAGTTGATGTGATTCATACACACACAATTGCAATATTGCCGAAAGTACTGAGTCAGCGTACAGTAAATGTATTTGATAAACTGAGTGGAAGTTCAATTCTTCAAGAAATATGTGTGTGATAAACTGAGTCAGTGTTCACGTCTTCAGAGCAAGCATCGGGTAAAGTGAATAATTGGTTGCGTCTTCAAGAAACATGTGTGTGATAAACTGAGTCAGTGTTCACGTCTTCAGGGCAAGAATCGGGTCAAGTGAATAATTGGTTGCGTCTTCAAGAAACGTGTGTGATAAACTGAGTCAGTGTTCACTTCTTCAGTGCAAGAATCAGGTAAAGTGAATAATGTTTACGTCCCCAAGAATCATGTGTGTGATAAACTTAGTCAGTGTTCACGTCTTCAGTGCAAGAATCAGGTAAAGTGAATAATGTTTACGTCTTCAAGAATCATGTGTGTGATAAACTGAGTCAGTGTTCACGTCTTCAGTGCAAGAATCGGGTAAAGTGAATAATTGGTTGCGTCTTCAAGAATCATGTGTGTGATAAACTGAGTCAGTGTTCAGTAATCGTATTTGATAGATTGAGTGGAAGTTCACTTCTTCTAAAAACATGTGTGTGATAAACTGTGTCAGTGTTCACGTCTTCAGGGCAAGAATCGGGTCAAGTGAATAATTGGTTGCGTCTTCAAGAAACATGTGTGTGATAAACTGGGTCAGTGTTGAGGTCTTCAGGGCAAGAATCGGGTARAATGAATAATTGGTTGCGTCTTCAAGAAACATGTGTGTGATAAACTGGGTCAGTGTTGAGGTCTTCAGGGCAAGAATCGGGTAAACTGAATAATTGGTTACGTCTTCAAGAAACGTGTGTGTGATAAACTGAGTCAGTGTTCACGTCTTCAGGGCAAAAATCAGATAAAATGAATAATTGGTTACGTCTTCAAGAAACGTGTATGGTAAACAAATTCAATGTCCACACCTTCAGAGTATGAATTGGGTGAAACGAACACTGTTTCCGTTTCAAGAAATATATGTCATAAACTAAGTCAGTTTAAGTGCCAATACTTCAAACTTTCATCTCAGCTCAAGGTTAGGTTAATGTCTTATTTTCATATTTTTGATCATTTATTAAAGGTTAATAGTTTCATCATAATGCGTCAAAAATATTTAGTCCGCCTTCCCATGTCTTCCAAAACCAGTTGCTTCGAAAAACATCCTTTAACGAAACAATACGTTCTTGCTTGAAAGGGGCAAATGCATTACAAACAGACTTGACCTTTTCAGATTCTTGCATGAACCCAAAACATTTTAGTAATTGTTGCAAAAATCTGAGAAAAAATGTCATGCAATATCACGTGTAGGTTTCGACGTGGCATCATTTTCACATCGGAGTAAAATGAATACGCTTACTCTCATTTTTTAAGATTGCATATTTTTTTGTACTCGCAACATTAATTGCTTTCAGTAACTTGTAATTAGACGTTAAGTGATCGTTTAACCGTAATAATGAATAATAATGTTCATCCAAGTAAGTACACAAGGCGTAATTAAACAACGGACGAAGCTTAAAGCTATGATAACGATCTTCAGGCATACAAAGGTGAAAAAATCGGAATCGAGCCATAGGGGAGATTAACAGGCTTCGACTATGTATTGTATTTCGAGTTGAAAACATAACTTATATGTTTGTTTATTTGTTTAGATACAATACGAACTAATTTTGTCTTCCATTACATAGAACCTTTCATTATTTCCGTTCAGGTAAGGTGCTCACATAGTACAATATACAACGAAGTGTCACGATTTGTTATTAACGATAATTCTCATGCCAAACTTTATGCGAATTATAACATTGCTACAAATGTCAAGCAAAATTATAGTGCAAATATGAAATGTGGTTCTTCAACCAAACCGTTTTCCTGACGTTATGCTTCTCAAATATATCTTCGTCTGTATTTCGGTGAATTCACGATCAGTATTATATAATTTCTTTTAAATGTTTTACAATTATATTAGACTTTATCATTTGGAATATTTAAGAATGAAAAACTCGCAGCTACCAAGACGAGGATATGTATATCCCAAAGATGAAACAAATAAAAATAAATCAATCTAATTTAAAATTTATACTTGCTACAAAGTATATTTCCTTGTTGTGACAGTAAATGAAAAATACGCAGCCATTCTACATCCATATCTCTGGATAAATTCTTCAGTCATTTATCTCTTTCTCTTATTATCGCCAAAACTCTCAACAATTTCATACATATGCATATATAAAACGATATTTCGGACACCAAATCGTAAAGATTCCAAAAGTGTAACTTCAGGAAATATTAGCCAATAAGCAGCCGAGTTGTTAATCGCCGTGGTCAGGTCGCTACTAAATGATGACAAGTGGACAATGCCATTAATCAGAGTGGCGCCAGACTAAACATTGGTGTCTACCAACTGCCTTGGCCGGTTCCTCTCCACAGTCGTCTACGCTCGTACTTCGGGGTAGGGGCAGGTCTTTCCATGGGCAGGACGTGTGTTCAACGTCAGACGTCGCTTCAGGCAACAAGTGACGGCCGACGTAATATTTTCTTGACAAGACTGTCGGTATGAACGAGATTTGTCCGAGTGAGATCGCCTTGTACAACGTGTGTGGCGACTTGGACTTGTCACGTGGTATGACATAAAATAGTGATGTCCATTTCCGTCCCCATTGACATAACTTAGACACGCAACAACCGTGAGGTTGGCTGTCATCTATTTTCTTATAAGGTACAACGTTTTGTAAGTTCTAATAAGAAAAACATGTCGAAAGTTGTCTGAAAGCGACAAAATGGTATTTACTTGTGGTGAAATATTTTCATTATGAATCTATTTCTTATTGCAAAAAAGAGGATTTGGCAGGGGAAAATGAAAATTTGTTTAAATACATTTGTCCTAAATGTAGTATATATTCCAGGGAGACATATTTCCAATAAATATTCAAAACGCATAAAAATCTAAACATATTTCGCATCAATAATCTAGTGACCATACATGAACTATCTGACCAAAGAAATGATACATGTTTGACAGTGGCTAGAACCGAAACAAACAAAGGGTTATTCAATGGTGATGTATTAAATACAGGTATCACTCCTGTGGTTTTGGACCTTATGTTTGCAGTGTTCAAGCGACCGTTTTCGGCCTAGTAACGACTTAAAATGATTTTTAAATATTTATTATTTTTTTATCAAATCCAATTTTCAAGTGTATTACTTTCTTTTCCCGGGCAGTTCACATCTCATGGTTAAACTTGCCCCCTTCTTGTAATAGTATTGTTCTTAGTAAGTTACTCAGTCGTGAATATGTGAATGGAAAGAGTTTGGTTGAACTGAAACAGGAAATATGCATTATATATATCAATAACAGAATGTACCTAAAGAGGGTTGTATTTCCATCACGGACTGGATGCTTGCAAAACTCTTAAATCGTACACCATGTGTACTCAGAATGTACTCCGTGTGTATTCCATGTGTAGACTGTGACTGATCATGAAGCAGTCACAGAAGCAGTATGTTTTATTGAACTATTGAACATGCTACAAATAAGTTTCGACTTCATAAAATGACGATGATGTATGTCAGTGACCATGGAATATCCATGAGAGATTTGTGAGAAAATTCTTGTGAAAGATGAATCAATAACAGGTCTGTCAGGTTTAATAGTGTTAAAAATCACAGGATGTTGAAAAATAATTGATAAAAGAGAACTCAAGTTATAAACAATAATGTTTTCACTTTCTCGTGGTTTTATTACTGATCAGACCAATTTGCATATTATTGCTTTTAAGTTGATTAGCGTTGATATGTGAATGGTGTGCGTGCATTTGTGTGCGTGCATTTACGTGTATATTTCTATATAACTTTTCTCCACGTGCAATTCGTCATGTTCCATTTGGAAGAATAATGACACTAACTTGTGTTGGTGAAAATCAATAATTGTTGAGTACGCAACCTTGAGTGCGCGTTGTTACTTGACTGGTTAATATTAAGCGTACATGTTAAGAAATGCTACCTTGCGCATGTGTCTCTACGTAATCTGGATCGATGACAGATTGAAGACATCTTATATACAATTACCAATGCAATAAAGTGAACATCTTCTACATACCTTGTCTATATTCTTTGCTAACCCCAATGTTCCCCCGTAATCTTTAACAACGATGTGTTGAACCATACTTTCAAATACGATTCCGTCTTTTTAATTTTATTTCAATATGTTTGTAGTTAAATTTCTCAAAATGAAATTTTTAACTGGGACATGAAAATAAACCATTCATGAACCTTAAGCCATGTCACCTTTCACTGCAGCGAACTTAGTGACATGCTTACTAATTTCGATATGGTTTTACAACGAAATGAGTTGTTCACCCTTTTGTGAAAGGACAATCTTTGTTCTAACTAATAATCGATACATAAATAAAAAACACGTGTGCATATATTTGATCAGACATTTAATATCAAACAAAAATCTATATCAACATTGTTCTCGTTACATTCAGGCTGCAATATAGATCTTTACAATCTTACAGAATAGTTTATATCAATATCTCGTAAATGAAAAACACAATACAGTCATAACAACTATAAGTGACGCTTGGATAACCAGAAAATATGACGATAAAAACTACCATTTTTCTATAAACCTCATAGTTTCGACAAAATCGTTCCTCTTTTATTTCTCTATACTTGTTCTATCAAATAACGGTACTTAGAATGAATGCCACTTAATGCCTATAAAGGATATCCAGATCCGGTGTATTAATTTTTCATTTCGTTAAACACAATGTTATTGTGACTTTCGATTTATTAAACTATAAATAATTACCACGTATACATATTTTGCGCATTTGAGTGTGTCGACAGACCGTGATTGTGGTCACAAAGATACGACGTTTCTGAAATCACAGCAGATATGTTTTGACAATCGCAAGATAAAGGATTAAGTCTGATAATGTATGGACAAGCAGGTGCTATGTTGCAGTTACCGATAAGTCCGTTTTGAACAAAGAGATTTTCATTCAGAACATGCTCTGGTGATGATTTTGTCTTTGTTTTGGGGGCAATAGTAACGACCCAGCTTAATGGATGTATTAAGCTACGGACGTGACAGGAAACCTATACATATATATTACTAATTATACATTTTAAAAATTACGAAAATACATATAGGAATAAGAAGCTGTATTTTGATTTTCGTAATATGAATAAACTATTTCGGAAAATTACGTTTTGATATATAGCTCTTGCAGAATATTTGACTTGCTACTAACTGTTTCTTTGTCTGTCTTAATTTGATTTGATGTGAATGCAGCTTTGTCGATTTTTGTACTTTAATTTGGAAACTTGCACATGTATATATGTTGTGACGTGGACTACATACGATGTACACATGTTTAGAATTTATCAATTTATGCTAAATCGTAAATTGCTAATAGTAAATATGGACATTTTATAGAAATCATATTTAATATCTACCTATAAATTATTTGGTTTCATATGAGAGTAGATTTTAATCCAATCTCCTGTATTTTTCCTCTCGTTAGATCACAATAAGCCTATCAAGCTCTATTATAGGTACCACAATCGTGAATAACACAAGCATATGTTAACACAATATTCAATAATCTACCAGTGATCCTTTCTCGTTGAGACAAAAACATGTACACGTATTCCTCGTCATTAAACCTTAATCATTTTTTTCTCGCATGTACAGGGTGTGTTTCCTAACCGCCGGTTAGATCTCATTCAAAGAGTGAAAAATAACGAGAGATCGATAAACGATGAGGATAAGTTACGAATCACTGGGTAACTATAGACTAATATTGTATTCTCGTCATCTCATGTAAGTTTTCGGGCTTGCGTGAAGTTTTCCTTCACACATAAATACCCTATGACCAAAGTCAAGGTCACGAGACCGTGAAGTCTCATGGATTCTCGTTATAGGTGAGCACTCTTGCGAGAGTTCGTGAACATCAATAATCACAATATGACAAAAGTACGAAACAAAAATTAGAATAAGCTAACATATGTAAAGAACAAAAATAAAACGTGGTGAAACGTGAGTCCCTGAACACGACCTAATATTCAAGATGGCGTCGACACAAAATGGCGGATTTTCTACAAAGGTGGATGAGACATGAAACAATGAAGCGGCTTTGGCTCTTGAGAAAACACTTTCTTGCCATACAGATGTGGGTCTTGCCATTTCAAATACAAGTTCATTGTGATGATTGTTTTGCGCAATACACACACATCACGTCCAAAATGACAAGCTTTTCCGCCAAAACTGAAGGCAGCAGACGACAGTTACTACTCGTCTGATGTTGCATTCACTGCGGTATTGTAGCAGACGACAATGTTCACGATCACGGTTGCTTTTTAAGATAGTGTCGGTCTTCATATCTGCTCGTGCTCCGACCTGATACTTCGCAACAGGCGAACTGGTTCTTTCTTCTTCGGAGCTACGTCTTTCCGTATGGGACGATCAGCACAAGATGTGCCGATTAATAATGCTGCGTTGACGTTTCTTCGTAACCAGTTACACGGAAATGTTATCGATAGTAATGTCGATGTCGTAATTTACTCAGGCTATAACGGCGAAGTAGTTGGTGCTGTTGTGGATGATATCGTTTTCGTTAAGAAGTGTGTGAAATGCGCCACTGCAGATGATGCAATGTTTGAACAGACGACACGTAAACTTGCTTCGTCGTGGACACAACATGACCGCCGAATAGTTTTGGTTGAGTGGTGTACTTAGTTCTTGGTTGTCAATTGTTCACGTCAGTTTTAAACATAATGAACAGACGACATTGTTCACAAACATTGTGTCATCCATTAAGGTTTTACCCACAATTCATTAGCGGAGGTAGTGGAGGTATCGCCACTTCCGGCGGCCTCCGATAGTTCAACAAAAACATCGAAGGAGATAAATTATTTCAACTTTCTGAATTTTCGGGCGAATGTGATTGATTCGAATTCTGAGCACATGATGACGATGAGCTTGTAGATTTCGTTGGAACTGGTTCCTCTGATTTTGTCTTATCGTGAACCCTACTTTGTTCGTTCAGTTCTTTAATTGCCTGTAACTCTTTCTTTTCTTTCATTCGCCGATTCTGAAACCATATTTTTATCTGCCTTTCCGTTAAACACAACATATGCGACAACTCTATACGACGTCTTCGAGTGAGATATCTGTTGAATTTAAATTCTTTCTCAAGCTCTAGGGTTTGGAACCTCGTGTATGTTTGTCGCCCTCTGCGTCTTTGGTTAGAGTTGGGACCTGAAAGAATAAATAAAATGCACATTACACGAGGATCGAACGAAAACATATACCTAATCGATGCACTGATCATATATTCCAATATTTTGGATGCTTCGAAAGAATCAAATGTTACATGAACGTAAATATTATTAAATATATGTTGTATAATAATTGTTTTGAAAAAAAGCACGTCAGTATCATCTGATGTTTTAGCAAAGTTTTTTTTATCTATTATACTTTGTACAATTTTGTTTATGTAGATATCTAATAACTTCATCAGTTCACATTTTCCACTGATGACTAATTCATATAAAACATAAAAGTATATGATATATTTTCTGTATCATATTATATTTAGCAGATAGTAAATCAGTTTCGTTTCATTCAACGTTTTAAATAATTCCTATTTTAAATGTGAACATTGTGCTGATTAATTCCCGAGTCTGACAAGAATCTTCGTTCGTTATTTTCCAAAACCTAATTTATTAATCACAAATATGTTATCTGTAAACTTATCTCATTACAACACGATATAGATTATTGTTTTTTTTCATATAACAATTTGCACGAAACTATATACAGATTTATCATCAAATTTGTCTCGATAAACAATACATGGATGAACATAATCCCTTTCTTTTAACATATCAACAAATAATTTACCTAAAAAAGTAAATCAATATTATAAATAAGTAATCTCATGTAGTATATCTTCACATTGAGGTGAATTTATGACGCTTTTGAAAATTAATTGACACGATAAAGGAAAGACCAGTGAGTCGCTTATCAAACAAGCCCTGGATTTAAATAATATATCATTTTACAAACACGTTCGGGTGATACTTAATTTTGCTACTATAACTCCGTGTGTGATTCCGTTTCGAACGATAAGCTATCGAAAAAAACAATGATCATACAAAATTCAAAATGCCACATTCAACTTGCCAGATATTTATATTAATATTTAATATTTTGAATTTCATACGTATCAGGTTCTATATGATTTTCCTTACCATCGATAAGAATACATGAAGGCTTTATATCGGCACTAAATTCCAAAAGCCATTGCTTGAATTAATTAGGCGGATGCTTTGTGATTATCTGATGAATGCACATCCATACTTAAATATAAATACGTCTAGATTTATATATAATTTAATGAAATTTAGCACCTTTCAATAAAGAGTCCGTTCTCGAAATATAAGGATGTTTCTTTTTTTAAAAGCTAGACTGGTTTCAAATCTTTCGTGTGAAACATGAAACAGACCTGTTGCTATCATCTGTTCGATTTGTCATTCACGTAAAAAAACTTTAGTATAAATATCGAATGCATTTACTGGAGAAGGTTCTCATATATACGTGTAGAACACTGAATGCCAAGCTGTTGTTGCCAACAGGGGTATATTGTTCTTTTTCAGCCATAAACATTTTGCTGTAAGCAAGTACGTTAATTGCAAAATGAATTGGCACTGATGTGAAATAAAAATCGTCTACTTTTCGTTTAGGAAGGACACAAAAATCTATTCCTGTTTTAGTGCATTTTGCATTGACAGTTGGGCCAGGAGGTTATTTCATTCTGAATGAAATAAATGAAAAAAACATAATGGTCGTCGTCTGCCCATTAGAGTTAAAGTTAAACCTGGTAGCATCCGTTGTCATTCTCTCACAAAACAGAAATAAATCCGAGTTTAGATGGTGACGTTTGCGCTTATATGGGCTTCCAATACCGTATTCTTGTGACGTGCCATTACCATATACAAATAAAAACTCGTGATACAATTCAAAATCGGTCGTGAAACTTGATAGGTCGTTTCTGGAAACCTATTACTCATGCAAATTGAAAGCAAATTTTTTAACACATTGTTCCGAGTAATATCAGTGATAATTGTTTCTCTAAGTATTGTAAGTATAACGTATTTAAATATGTATGCTATGCAATCCATGTTCTCTTTGTTAACTCAAAAACAGATTCTGCTGTGATTGGATGTCGAGAACATGTCGGCACGTGCATTTGGTTTGTGTTGCTGGGTTGACACGTGACAAACAGCAATGATTTCTCGTGCGTCATATATTTCAGCACGTGCGACACCGGACAAATCTGACATCGTGTGCTTGTCCAATGCAAAAGGAAAGTGACGTAATTTAATTAATTTAAACATACAAGCCTACAAAATAATAAAAATACATAATATGGTCTTGTTCCACTCAACCATGGGTATTTAATGTTCATGTGAGCATTATAATATAATAAACAAAACAATACGCGCATTGCTATAAATGTTTTGTATGTCTGTATAGTAAGAACTACCATTATGTCAATACTTAATGCTAAATATGTCTAGGTTTATAATTCTACACACTGCTCATTAATTAAATATATATATTTTAGATAAAGTAATAATAACCGGAGAAAACGACGTTCCTGAGAAGGCGAGACCGTCCTCCAAATTCAATCGTTACGTCATCGAGATATATATATTGGCATGTTTGGGTTCTCAGTCTATATATATGTTTATATCGAACAGGCTTATAAAACGAACTTTTTGACACGGCCTCTTCATAGTTTAGTAAAAATGCGTATAACGAACAAATTCGTTAAATCCGTAGTGCGATGAACATGTACATTTACTTAATATTACCGATTCTTTATATTAAACCACATGCTAGATCTTTTCTACTGTGTATGTTGTATATTAAGTATGAAAAGCTCTTTCAGAAAAGTTGTAATTGTTGCCCCTTGTTATTTATGAAGGGGATTTTAAATTAACGTTTCAGAGAAAGCAAAATTCCGCCAAAGGAACTTATTAAAATCCCTTAAGTGGAAACCAATAAATTCTTCTTTGGGTGCTTTTCACATCAGAGACTTTTCATCAATAGAGGATAGTTTCCGCGATTTTAACCCTGATAGAGAAGGGGGAAATAATTTGTGGCTGTTGCATCAAGACTTCCTTCGAAAGATCTGGATTAATGGACGATTCAAATTTATTCCACGAACTCCCAAGTCGCGAAGGAAAGGAAGGTTTATAGTTTTTTGTGTCTCAATCCAACCAGTATTTGCATTATAAAAGAGAAAGTGATAGCACCGCCGTTCCATTCCCAAACCTGACCAGATTCTAAATCTCTCACAAGCGTAAATCTTATCCGCTAAGCCAAGCTTTCCTATTGGAATCGTCAACAACGGCAATTCAATCAGTCAGAAATACTAGGAAAATCCCCGTTGTATTTTTGTAACTCATTAAGTCTCTAGTCAGGATTTATTCCATTTTAACAACTACGTTTTTCAATTGTTTCATTTCATCCGGGCGTTTTTAAGGATCAGCGGATGGTTTCACATAACACGATAAACAACAAATTCTCCCCACCAGCCATTGTGTACAGGTTGTCCGATCTAGGTGACTAATTTAATTTTTTGGATCGAATATTCATGTCTTGACGCTACCTTCGCTCACTAATTGATTTAAAATGACAAACGGGAGGCCAGACCTGTAAAAGTGTCAGGTAGTTCAAATATAGTTGCCTAAACTCAATGGGATTCCTCACTTGTTTGGAACCAGGGGAGCGAGTATAGACGATAGGGAGCTTGGTAGCGTTGTCTAATGGCACCTGGGTATTGTGTCTGTGCCCAAAACGAAAGGAATTTCAGTCATACATGTTACGAAGTCTGAAGATTCCAGTTGGAATTTGTCTTTAGCAACCCGTGCTTGTCTTAAGATGACTAACGGGATCGGGTATCGCTGATTTGGTTGACACATGCCATCATATCCCAGCTGCACACATCGCCGCTCATGATGTCGGTCACTGGATTGCTTGGTACAAACTCGATTATATACCGACCACCATCATATAGTTGGAATATTCCTGATTGCAGCGTTAAACAACATAGAGATATTATGTCACGTAACAGGTGGAACATCCCCCAGATGTACTAATGTATTCATAGATGTACTTATGTATTCATAGATTTATGATTAATTAGAATCAGCTAGAATCAGGAAAACTTACACGAATCATTGGAGCTTAATCTACTTATATCAAATCAAACAATGCTGCCAAATGGAAGTGCAATTCAATAAATGAATACTCTCGAAAGCCTTTGAACAGAATAGTACAAACGTCACGAAAACGTTTCAAGACTGTAAACAGTCACTTAAACATGCCTTAAAAATATGATACTCGTATCAAATAAACGAATGAAATACCATTTCTTTCTTGCTTCATTTTTAGCTACCAAGTTATTTACAACCAAGGAGTATTATATAAGTTGCTTCTGTGAAGATACGGGTTAGAATTGGTCTTCAGAAACCCATGCTGTGTGAATTTTCTAACGGGACGCTTGGACGGCTCGCTGACTTGGGTTAACGCATCCCAACTGCGCAGATCGATGCTCATGATGTTAATCACTGGACTATTTGTTCTAGACTCGACCATTTACATATAACTGCTGAGTATTTTATTATTACTGAGTGCAGAGTTAAAATATCAGTTGCTAACAAAGTCTTCACGTCGTTACGGTGTGACGTCATACGTACGTAATACGGTCGTCGCTACGGTATCGTTAAAGCAAGAAAAGGAACTTCGTGTAGGCATGAAATATTTGTACGTGACATTTAACGAACTACAGACTGCTGAAAACCATTATAATAGTACAGTATTAATGTTGATGTCTCTGGCCTTGACAATTAATAGATTCGATCAGATCATATTTCAAAACGAACACTATATTTGCTAAATACTCACTACACTATTCATAATTCTAAAATCGAGTCATTTACGTTTGGCTAGGTGTAACTTCATAAGAGACGTCACGTGATTGTGGGTATTTATTTTTACACAAATAACAAAATTCTTTTTACAGTTACCAGAACTCAATATTCGCGTTAAAACAGATAACTCATTTAAAACAGTACCAGTGCCTCAGATAGATGAAGGGTTTGCTTATCCCATCACGTAGACTAATGTCCTTCAACACATTCAGTGTAAACACGTACCCCTTCTCGTTGTGTGAAGTATCTAGCATATTTCCTCGCTGTGGGGAGTCGTGGTTAATTTGGCTAATTCAATTTCAGTTCTAACATATGAAAGACAGGTTGTTCCTTCCCATCACCATTTTTATACTTTGCCAAAATTCGATGGATTTAACCCCTGCTATTTTA
The DNA here is from genome assembly GCA_008038995.1 of Haliotis laevigata. Classification (NCBI taxonomy): domain Eukaryota; kingdom Metazoa; phylum Mollusca; class Gastropoda; order Lepetellida; family Haliotidae; genus Haliotis; species Haliotis laevigata. The sequence goes on along the minus strand of VKKT01001333.1, from coordinate 111,594 downwards.
TTAATAAAGTCGACAGTTTCAATATTGAACTAAAGGATGTGAAATAACCCCGACCACAAATATATCCCTCATGTAATTGTATTCGTAGACGATGTGTGAAAGAGCCCTTGAACATACACTATGGTGTTGACCTCGAACACCTCGATAAATCACCTTTCGCCAACCGAAAGCGCCAAAAATAAGCCCTGGGCTCCCCATTCTTTGTAATACCCAGTTTGATAAAACCAAAATCTACGTTTATGGGACAAAGATGTTGAAAATGGTTTCTAAATATTCACATGAATACAACTCGTGTGGTCTAAGCCAAAAGCCATTTTTCTTTTAGCGCTGTGGGGTGTAAGACTCAATGACTGCTCCCAGTAAATATGGCGGCCATTTTGGGGGTCGAACATGAGGTATTTAGTCTCAAATAACACGGAATGAAGGGTTAGGAGCACGGATACAAGAAGATGGATGTGCTTACTTCCAGCGTTCAGACGTCTCTCTCACTTTAGTACGTTAGGCTCTTATCATTGAGTGAGGAATCTGCTAAATGGACGATCAATTTTCAAATCGCAGGAACTGTTTTGCCTTATCATCGCGCTCGAGGCTCAAAATGCGGAACAGTTACACGGAATTGGCCTGTGGTAGCCTAAAAAAGACCCTCCCGTGTCAGAATATATTTTGTTGCTGTAAATCCCAACCGAGACATTTCAATGTCAGGACCTGTAGCTCCGCCGAGGTAAAGATACAATCACCCTCTATATATTTCCCGATCACCTGCAAGTGTCGGATCGAGGGTGGCTTCCATTTTTCATACAAACCAGTTACGGGAAATAAAATATGTCTTTCCATAGTAAACGTCTCGTTATTTTCAGCATCAACACCCACCGCGATATTCGCAACGGGCTCTCCATCTCGCGGCTTTGCGCATGTAAACAGATCGGTTAAAGAGATTTGGACATGTTCCATTGTGATGTTGGTAAATTGCGTGTAAGGTTCAAAGCGCGATATATTTCTGCAACCCACAATGTAAGTGTTAATATAAGTACTCACATTTAAGCAACACGAATTTGGTTACGCGCATACCAGTGATGACGGTGCGTGGAAGACGTTGCCATGAAATAAAAAGTTTATTATACCTGGAATTGCAATATCTTCTGGCAAAATATTGTTTTTGCATACACCTCTTTGCTAATTACAGGATTTGCACTATTGACACTTACATGTGGAAAAAGAGTCCAACGAAACAGCAATTATCACATTCCGTTCAAGTAGTGTGTCGAGGTCCTGTTCTTAGTCTTAAGGAAACAAGTTAGCTTTTATGTATATAATATGTATAATACCATCGCACATGTGATACTGAGGACTTGTTGGAGAAAACACAAACTCCTTTCCACTGAGACAGCCCTTGAATATTTATATCTTACTTTGTGTCGCCCAAACCACGTGTTTTATATCACGCTAATGCGGCCATTTTGACGTGAACCGACTTACGACGATACTAACATCTGCTGCGGAGTTTGCAGGAGTCCGGAAAGGTTTCACCCTGGGAATGTATCCTGAGAAATGTGAAACAAATTTGTTTACAAAACATAGTCAAAGATGGCGGATCAAGATCTTTGATAAAGCACACCCATTCGTTGAATAATTGAGGGAGTCCGCGTGAAGTAAATACCTCATAACTCTTGAGACGCCCCCCAAGACACATGTCGCGCTCTGGGAAAGCAGGCGGCGTGAAAATGGCTAACATGCTCAAAATATACATCCAATGTCGAATTTTGATAGTTGCCCCTTTTTACCCTTTATACAGGCAACGAGGCTGTCATGTCTGCATGAATAATGGGCGACAGATATATATTCTTATACCACACATCCGTTTCGCAATTCTCGCAGCAAAGATAGAAGGTATTCCAGATGGTCTGAATTTGCCAGGTACCGCTTTACCGCAATATGTGACAATTTAGAGTAAATATAAACCGTCAACGCCAGACTTGCTTATCTTCCAAAGCAGATTCAGAGGCAAAGTAATGGAGAAAATTCTGTGAATGGATCATTGAAAAGCAGTAATGACACCAGGGAAAGAAACTCGCCTTGTCATGTCCCACAAATATGACCCCCTACAAGTATTGACGCCCTAACTGTTCAAACTTGGTCAAACTTTAAAAGTGACGTCCATAACTGGTTCCATTATTTAATACGTCCACTGGACAGCCCAATGACTCAAATGATGTTACCCTCCCAAATATTACGTGGCGTTCTCATCCAGTGAATACCCTTTAAGATTGGGGTTAGAATTGGTCTT